>PVJD01004085.1:0-145538 GCA_004026545.1 Mormoops blainvillei | reverse complement strand
ATATGAATTTTTAAGTCATAGCCAAATAGGTAAGAGTAAAAGGGGTAAATTAAATTACATATAAAGAGAATGTGAAAAAAGATCAGACACAGGCCTAGGATGGAAATTAAATTTCCAGAGTGAGCAGGAGAATAAAAGAATGCAGTTGTCCCTACCTCTGCTGCATGAGTCACACCGGGCACCTTTAAAGCTCTGATACCCATGTCACCCTGCAGACCAGTGAAATCTGTGTATCTAGGAATGAAAGCCAGGTGTCAGCATTTTTTAAAGACCCCCTAGGTGATTCCAATGTGCAGCACTGAGTAGTGCAAAAAAGTACATAGCAGGGCTTGGGGTAATTATTTATCAAAGGCCTTTAAAATGTGCACTTTCTTTTATTTCACTTCTCAGAATTTAACCTAATGAAATCAGAAATTTCCCTACAAGAATATTTAATTTAACATTGTTTGAATAGTGTTCCCCAAAATATCTTAAAAGACAATAGCATATTATTTCCCAATGTAAAATAATATTGACAGTGGATTTGTGGCCATGGGAAGATCACCGTATATTGTAAAGTGGAAAACAGATTTCAAAACTATTAAGTACACTACGATTTATTTCTGTAACCATATAAGTATGTAATACCTAATATACATATTAAAAAATCTGGATGTACATACAATAAAATGTAAACACCCCTGACGAATTGGGATGATGGTTGATTTTGTTTTTCATATGCTTCTTATTCATCTGTATTTTCAAATTCCAATACAAGTAAGATACAATTTTTAAGTGGAGAAAGTGCTCTATTTCTCCCTTGGATTATTTCATCAATGTGCTAGATTTTAAACTTTTGAAAGATAGTAGTTACCCCACTTTCTTGTTGACTGCTGTTTCTCCAACACCTGGCCCAACACTTATTACATACTAGACTTTCGATACTATTATTGGATCAATGAGTCAAACTCCTTATAGGATTTTCTGCATACCATCTTGTTCGCATCCAGTACATCCCACCTCTTACTAGGATCATGGTTCTGAAATGCCGATCCCGCCATGTCACTCTCTTGCTAAAAGTCTTTCAATTACTATTTACCATTTTCGAAATAAATCCTGACTTTATTAGCATAATACCAATACCCTTTTTCTACCTACCTCTTTAGTCACATCATTGGTCATGGCATACTTTGCACCCTGAGCCATCTTCTCTTTAATCAGCGTATCTTTATAAATACTCTACCTTTGATTCAGAAGATCATCTGTTCCCCCTTTCTTGGCCTGGCTGAACTACCCATCTGTCAGCATTTAACTCATCTTTCACCTTCTCTAGAAAGCTATTCTCCTTTAGTCTAGATTAGGTGTCCTTAATCTGTGCTTTCCTTAGCTAAAACATCCATGATATTATATTAGAATTTTTAATACGTTTTATTGACTTTTATTATTAAAAAATGATATTGGTCCATTGTGAAATTTTCAGTAAAAATAGAAGTCTAGAGAGAATAAAGTTAACCAATCTGCCACTATTTTGAGTCAACACAAACCAACACACTTTGGGTGTACATCGTCCTCCCTGTTTGCATTTGTGTCCCTTACATTCCATGGTGCAAGCAGTGATATTTTTTAAAGGTTTTATTCATTTATTTTTAGAGAGAAGGGAAGGGAGGGAGAGAGAGAAACATCGATGTGTAAGAGATACATCAATCGATTGCCTCCGTTACACCCCCAAATGGGGACCTGATCCACAACCCAGGCATATGCCCTGGCTGGAAATAAAACCAGCGACCTTTGGGTTCACAGGCCAGCACTCAGTCCACTGAGCCACTCCAGCCAGGACTAGCAGTGATCTTTCTTAAAACATAAATTACTCAATATTTTCTTCTTCTTAATATGCTTTTAAAATTTTCTATTGGCTTTTGGAAAAGATTTTATGTTCTTATGATAACCTTTAAGGCCAAAAAAGATTTAGCCCCTGCCTACATTTCCATAATTAGGCCACTGTCCCCATCACTTCCTCCCCAATGCACATTGGAGTTCTTGTCCTTTGTACATACCATGCTTTTTAAACCTTAAAATTTCATCATTCTCTTTTCTGTGCTATGAACACTTTTACTCCAGCTCTTCATGAAATTAGTTTGTATATTTTATTCAAATTAAACCTTGAATTTTCAAAGAACTTGTATATTAATTTAAACCTTGTATTTTCAAAGAACCAATCTTCTAATCTATGTTAGCTCTAGAAAAGCAACTATAGCATTTCATACATCTTCTTAACATGCTTTCCACTTGGAATTATGTGTTCAGTAGCAGTTTCCCCACCACCAAATTCCTGTCTTACTCACCTCTATATTATCAATACCTACCATGTACTTGAGATGTTTCTGGTGTTTAGCACTGCTTACTGGAAAAATAATAGAATGTGTAATAAAAGCAGGTTTATATCTCTTTTTATTTAATAATGTTTTATGGATACCTTCTCATATCAGTAAGTTTAGGCCCAATGTCAATTTTGGCAGTTGCATAATAGTTCATTGTATGGATTTATCATCCCACATTATTGCTATTTCCCTTTTCTGGTATATTTTCCTGACTAGACTATGATATTCTTTAACACAGGGACTAGAGCTCTTTCTGTGTAGCTCCAGGGTCTAGCATGCAGTAGGAATTTAATAAATGTTTTTGAACAAATAAATGAGAAAAGTTTATAACCACAGTAATAATAGCTACCATTTTCTGAGAACTTATTGCATGCTGAGCATTATTCTAAATTCTTTATATGTACTAGTTCATCTGATCCTGACAACAAACCTATTAGCTCCATTTTGCAGATGAAGAAATTGAGGCCTAGAGAAGGTAAGCAATGTACTCCCAGTGTCTCAGTTAGTAAAGAGTGGAAGTGGATTAGGACACAGACAGTCTGGCTGTCGACCTGAGGCAGGAAAGAGAATCAAAAGGAGATGGCTAAATCAGACAAAGGGGACTTTAGTAGTGACTTTCAAGCACAGGAAATATAAATTCATAATAATATTTTTTAGAAATTCCCAATATGTGTTCTCTATTATTTTATGTTGTTTTTCAGTTCTTGATATCATACCTATGAAAACCTCATTTTTCTTACCAACAATAGACATTTTGTCTAAGGTATGATATACTTAAGGATTTAAGTACTTAATCAAATGATAAAAGTTTTAATTTTTCACTACTTTGAGAGGTTACAGGACAGGAGCTATAAAAATGCATTTAACTTGGATGTAGAATAATAGCTATGGAGACAGAAACTATTTCTTTTTAAAATAAAAGCCTCTTCCAGTCAAACATAGATTCAGTTAAAAAAAACTCTGAAGACATGCACAGACAGCATCTATTTCTGATTTGCTTTTGATATTTAAGAACTGAAGGAAACTTAAAAATAAAATTTCACAAATGCAGGAGCAAATCAACAGAGCTGAACACAGAGCTAAACTTTACATGCCAAAGACCTACAGTTAAAAAGAAGTGTTTTTAATAATAGGTCCATTGAATTAACAACTTTAAAAATAATGTTTTTGAAACTTAAAAAAACCTTTGCTTCTTAGGACAGTTATTTAACCTAAAGCTTAATATTATTTCCCCTAAACCTTAATATTTCAGCACTAGAAAATCATTAAAAGAAAAAATATGATCAAGCTGTAAATAAATAACAAAATCTGAATGAATGCTTCACCCATCTCTGTTCCACAATCATGAGCAACACAGTTACAAGTCAATGTTTCCAATACTATCAACCACAGCTCCTGGTTTGCCTTCATTGTATCTCCATCATCATTTAACGAAGGGTTATGTCTTCATACTACAGTAAATCTACCTGTAATATACACATATACATATGCTAAGTGTATGGTGTGTATGTGCATGTGTGTATGTGCGTATGTTTTGGGAGGAAATGGGCAGAACTGGGAAATGGGGACCGAGGTAAATTTGTATGGAATAAATATGGAATGCAAGGGAATATTCTAACTTTTTAAGTTTGATTTTTGAGATAATTCCATGGATAGCTATTTGACCATAATATTGATTACAAAGCACACATGTTAATGAATAAAAGGGTGGAGGACAGACTTCCAGTTTCAAAATGGTAAACATTTGATGTAATCTTCCCTCCCACACTAAATTCACAGAAATTAAGGAAACTATATTTTAAAAAATAAATTTTAAAAACCATGATAAAAATCAAACATGAGCTTAAATAACTACAGAAACAATAATTGACCTTAAAAAATACAGACAAGAGAGAGGTCACAGTCCAGGATTCTCTTGGGAAAGTTCTAACCTAACAGGTAAGACCAGCAACACAAATGCTCCACGTCTGTAGATGATGAAATATGGAAGATGCTAGACTCAAAAGCAACTGGCCGGATGATTTGCTGCAGTATCACAAAGGAAGGGACCAGGCAGGTCAATCCTTGCATTTCTCTCTCCTTCCCCTCCTGTAAGGCAATTAGCAGTGTCTACCTCATGTCAGGAAAGATGAAGATGGCCACTTAGGACACAGCAGATAAATAGGGCAGTGTCCTAGATGGCTGGTGACACTAAGAAGAATGGAAAGCCCTCATAATCCGAAAGCCCAGTCATCAGATTACCCCACCAGGCATAACATCCTTCAGTAGAGCTGGAGAAAATGTGGTAGAAGAACTATTTCAGGAGATAATTGCCTAGAATTTTCCAGAACTACCCACAGACATAAAACCTCACAAAGGGCCAGTGAATGCCATGAAAAATTCACAATACAAAAACATGGTGGTGAAATCTTAGATCACCAAGTTAAAGAGGAAAACCTGTACACTACTAGAAAGAAAAGACCTTGCAGGATAACAAAACCAGAATTTTCAGCAGCATACTGTTTGCAATGAAACACCTAAGCCATATATGGAGTGAAAAAAAACACTGAACCTGAAATTTTATATTTAGTCATATTATTAAGTAAACAAAGCCATTGTCAAAGAAAATAACTGAGAACTTGATAGTCTTATTTTTTAGTTCTGTGTGCATTTAAGTATTTAAATTTTAGTCATATTTTATTTTTTGTTAAAGATTTTTTTTTTTTTTTCAGAGAAAGGAAGGGAGAAAGAAACATCAATGTGTGGTTGCCTCTCGAGTGCCCCCTACAGGGGACCTGACCTGTAACCCAGGCATGTGCCCTGACTGGAGAATCGAACCAGCAATGCTGTGGTTTGCAGGCCGGTGCTCAATTCACTGAGCCACACCAGCCAAGGCATATTTTAGCTATAATATATATCTGACCTGATCCATAGACCTCCTGCCAATTGCCAGCTATGTATGAATTTTCGCTAGCTTCTCTGTAACTAAATTGATTCTTTGAAAACCACATTTATTTTCTGCCCATTCCCTTGGGTCTCCCACCACCTTACAAGGGATGATCTAGATTTTCAATTTATTTGAAGCTTCATGTCTCTGGCCTGACTCTTATCTGTAAGGCCCATCCTTCTCCAACCCCACATGTCTTCCAGACTGGAGTCAGGGCCTCTCCCAAGCTGGCTCATTCAAATACCACTTAAACTTCGGTTAGGGCAGATTAAAACTTTTAGTAACACACAAGATTATATGTTCTTTTACAGTGTTAGGCTACAATCTGTCAATAATAAATCAGAAGAATAAAAGAGTCATCTCACCTCTTTAAATTTAAATCTCAGCCCTGCAATTTACTAGTTGTGTGACCCAAGGCCAGTTTTACCAAACATGCCTAAATCCATTTTTATAAAATGAGAATACATATTTCACCACAGGGTTACTGTACAAAACAAATGATGTAATATATTTAAGGGCCCAAACAAAAGTAAGCCATCAATAAATATGAATTTTCTTCCCTCCCTCCCTCTTAACAACAGTGCTGATATTGTAGATAGAGAAATGTTGATTCATTTAACCTTGAAAAAGAATGTGAGAAATAAAAATAGAAATTTATTTTTTCAGTCCATGAATAAAGTTAAAAATTAGCTGAGCCCCACCTGGTATAGCTCAGTGGATTGAGCATCAGCCTGCAAACCAAAGGGTCGCCGGTTCAGCTCCCCAGTCAGGGTACGTACCTGAGTTGCGGGCCAGGTCCCAGTAGGGGGTGCTCAAGAGGCAACCACACACTGATGTTTCTCTCCCTCTCTTTCTCCCTCCCTTCCCCTCTGTCTAAAAATAAAATAAATAAAATTCTGGGGGAAAAAATGAGGTGAATGCACAAGGTGATGTTTTTAGTTTACCCATGTTGCCATCTGTGAATGAATGCCTGTTTAAAATCAAATTATCAAATACATGAACATATAAAATACATAAAGCACTCCCTAAGAATTTATGTCATGTAATTATATAATTGTATAACTAAAGTATATAATCAGAAAACTTGTTTGTTAATTTATAATGAGAACTAGTGTCAGTCTAGGTAAGTGGGCAATATTTTGTTGTTTGGTCTGACCAGCACATTCTCATCTGGTAGGCAAATCTACTGGGCAAATCAAATTATCAATTATTTTCTAGTGAGCAGGAAATCAGAACCATAGACATTAGTTATGTAATTCCACTGTACTTGATGTATTATCCCCACAATGGGTGTCTGCAGAATCATCCAAAACTAGAGGTGGCCTTTAAACCTCCTCCCAGCATGAGATAGTTTCTTACTACTAGTGGTAGACTGGGGACCCTGCTTGTTTCTCCTTCTGTGGCTGAAGTATTCTTTTATTAAATTTGTTTTGCCTTTAATCTAGGTTCCTAGGCTATCTAGAAGAGTGAACTTTAAATTTTGAAGAAGAAGAAACTTACATGAGGAGTGGCATATAGTTTTCCTGCATTCTGGTGTGAAAATTGGGTGGGCCCTTCCACACCGGTACACAAGTAGTTTTTCAATATTCTTGAGGAGAGTTCCAAATATAAAGAAGTAACCCCCAAGCAGAGACCTAACCTTGGGTTTAAGTGTCCTGCTGAGTAATATAAATGTGGTTTACTAGCAAGACTGCCTCCACAGAGCTGAAGGTAGTTTCTCTTAAATCTGAATTCAGTTTGTTCTCTACCTGAACAGTACTATTTTGTGGAAAGCTGTGTTTATAATTTTTGTTCAAGAATTTTCTCCTAAAAGGATAACAGATAAAAATCATATTATATGTACAGTTGCAACATTTCTTTGACTCATCCAGAAGACAAGACTGATAGCAAACTGTATTGTATCTGGTGGCGTGATAACAAGACTATAATGTAACCCTTTCACATGAAACATTATTTGAGATGGAACTGGGCAAACCGTTTTCAGCAGTTGGTGAAGTCAGACTGCACTGGTGGTAAGGCTGCGGACTTGCCCCTAATATCTCACTCACATGCAGTGTGTGAGTATTTGTGTGTGTTGTGTGTGCGTGTGTGTGTGTGTGTTAGCACATGCCACATGAAAGTCTGGTGGTTGCTATTCAGGGACTTGGAAGTGTATCTGGGCTATGGGTTCCAAGAGTAACTACTTGTGCCCTGGCTGGTGTGGCTCAGTGGACTGAGTGCCAGTGTGCAAACCAAAGGGTCACTGGTTTGCTTTCCAGTCAGGGCACATGCCTGGGTTGCTTGTCAGATCCCCAGTAGGGGGTATGTGACAGGCAAACACACATCGATGTTTCTCTCCCTCTCTTTCTCCTTCCCTTCCCCTCTTTCTAAAAATAAAGAAATAAATTTTTTTAAAAAAAGACCAAGTGAAGGAAAAAAAGCAAAAAAGTGGCTGTAGGAAAAGGTGAAGAGGTGACTGAGATGACTTCTCCAGAACTTGTGTGACACGTATGTCTCCAGCTTCATCAGCCTGTCATTACAAATTGAGGGTATGTTTCATTTTTGTGTCTAGGTAATTATGGACAAAACCTCTGCCAATCTGCTTACCAGATATTGGCACCTGTCTGTCTAGGACACTGTGTGGAGAGTTTCCAGGGTGCTGCCTCAAACGTGGCTTTGCTGCAGCACCATCCCAGCCTGCAGCCCCCCCATCCCAGCCTGCGGCCTCCCCATCCCAGCCTGCGGCCTTCCCATCCGACAGGATTGTTACCTTTGCTGCTGTCTTCCAGGCGTCCACTCTGCCTCTACCACAGGCATTGCCGGCCCAAGCACTGTTCTTGTAACTCTCCATGAGATATTTGAGAGCCTGCTAGGGCCCTGGCAAAACTTGGGAGGCATAGGAGTTGCAAACTCAAATGTCAACAGAAGTCTGGCTGCTAATGGAAATGTGTGAAGACTGTGTGGTGTAACAAAAGTGGTCATGACATTTGGTTTTAATGTCAGGAAATTATAGGCAATGTGAGAGTGGCGGTGAACTGGCTAGCGCACGCCTCATTTAGAAGGAGAAGCTGCTATTTAGAGCCAACTTATTGTTGACCTGTGATTATAAGACTTAATTTGCCAGAACTGATTTGCAAGAAAAGTCTGAAACTTATATTTTTTAAGTGGAACCTTAGTTTTAACACTGGTGCCTGATTTCTTTTAAACAACATTGCCATGGCCAAACCAAACATTTCTGTGGGCCACAATGGACCTGCAGGATACTAGTTTATACTTATTGGCTAACAGCTGCTACTACAAGTAGCTACTATTTTTTTTTTTAAGATTTTATTTATTTATTTTTAGAGAAGGGAAAGGGAGGAAGAGAGGGAGAGAAACATCAATGCAATGTATGGTTGCCTCTTGTGCATCCACACGACTGGGAATCAAACCAGTGACCCTTTGGTTCACAGACTGGCACTCAATCCACTGAGTCACACCAACCAGGGCTTTTTTCACTTAGTCTTATTTTGCACGTGAAAGCATGTTACCTACCAAGCTTTGGCTTTAAATAGAGCAAAAAGCAAGCAGTTTTCTTTTGGTAAATAGGGGAAAAAATATAAAGACATATTTTTGTAGTGGCTACAGAGTAACCCTGATTTAGATGTGGGTCACGTCTTCCTATAGAGAGCATATTCTTAGCCTTATATGTTCCTCTTTTGTCATGAATGTTTAATCCCTATGAATATTTTGCATGTATGTATATAGAAATTTATAGAATTCTGTACTTTAAAGAATTGACAATATGTAAGTCTGTGCTATTGTGTTTGCACTCAGAAGGACCAACTGCTCTGCAGTTCAAGACTGGGAATTTTGACAGGAGTTGTTATACTGGGATTGGATGTAATATGGAAGTGGAGTGGGTGTCTTCTGTTTGAAAGGAACCACACAAGTACAAGAAGTGAAGAAGCTCCCACTGAGCATTATCGTCCAAAGAGATATGGTATTTTAGTTTTGCTGGAAAGTCGCTAGAGAGCCAATTGTGAACTTGAGCTGTGTAATGTCATAAAGACTACAAAGTCTGTCAGACAAGAACAAAGGAAGGTTATCAAAGCTACACTATATTGGATTATTTTTAACAAATTCATTCTAGTTCTGTGAATAAGTTTTAATTCCCTTTATAATTATGAAAAGTACCTATAGATTAAACAACATACTACTAAAAAATGACTGGGTCAAATAAGAAATTAAAGGTGAGATCAAAAGATATATGGAGACAAATGAGAATGACAATATGACATATCAAAGCTTCTGAGATGTAATGAAAGCAGTAATAAGAGAGAAGTTTATGTCATCACAGGCCTATCTCAAGAAAGAAGAGAGGGAACTTCCAGGGCCAAGATGGAGGTGTAGGTAGATACATTTTGCCTCCTACCAAAGGAAGGGCAACAGCAAATTTAAAAACAAAAAATAACCAGAACTGCCAGAAAATTGAACTGTACGGAAGTCCAACAACCAAGGAGTTAAAGAAGAAATATTCATTCAGGCTGGTAGGAGGGTTGGAGATGGGCAGCCAGGGCAGAGATGATCCATGGCAAGCCTACGGCTGGTGGACTGGGGTGGGCAAGGCAGCAGCGGGTGGACCGGGTGGTCCCACATTGGTGTGCAGATTAACCGGGAGGAACAACTGGGGAGCGAGACAGGCTGTGCAACCCAGGGTTCCTGCAAGGGAAAAGAAAGCCTCAAAACCTCTACCGGTAAAGCCCTGTGGGGATTGTGGTAGAGGGAGAAACTGACAGCCTCACAGGAGATTTCATCTGCAACCCACAGGTTCCTAGAATGCATACAAACAGACCCATCTGGGAATCCACCAGACGGGCCCAATTTGCTTGTAGGTAGCAGGGAAAGTGACCGAAAGCCGGCCAAGAACCAAGTGAGTGCCATTGTTCCCTCCCAGACCCATATACAGTGCTGCAAGACCGTGACATGGGTTACCCTGCCCTGGCAAATATCTAAGGCTCCACCCCTTACAACATAATAAGTGTGCCAAGGAAAAAAAATATGGCCCAAACAAAAGAACACATCAATGCTCCAAAAATAGAACTAAGTGATGAAGAGATAGCCAACTTAACAGATGCAGAGTTCAAAACACTGGTATTCTGGAAGCTCACAGAAATGGTGGAGTATGGTTGCAAAATGGAGGAAAAAGTGAAAGCTATGCAGAGGGAAATAAAGCAAAATATACAGGGAACCAACAGTGAAGGGAAGGGAACCAGGACTCAAATCAATGATTTGAAGCAGAAAAAGGAAATAAACATTCAACCAGAACAGAATGAAGAAACAGGAATTCAAAAAATTGAGGAGAGCCTGAGGAACCTCTGGGACAACGTTAAACATTCCAACATCCGAATCATATGGGTGCCAGAAGGAGAAGAGGAAGGGCAAGGCACTGAAAACTTATTTGAAAAAATAATTAAGGAGAACTTCCCCAATCTGGCAAAGGAAATAGACTTCCAGGAAGTCCAGGAAGCTCAGAGAGTCCCAAAGAAGTTGGACCCAAGGAGGAACACACCAAGGCACTTCATGATTACATTACCCAGCATTAAAGATAAAGAGAGAATCTTAAAAGCAGCAAGAGAAAAGGAAACAGTTACCTCCAAATGAGTTCCCATAAGACTATCAGTTGATTTCTCAAAAGAAACCTTATAGGCAAGAAGGGGCTGGAAAGAAGTATTCAAAGTCATGAAAGAAAAGGACCACATCCAAGAATACTCTATCCAGCAAAGCTATCATTTAGAATGGAAGGGCAGATAAAGTGCTTCCTAGATAAGGTAAAGTTAAAGGAGTTCATCATTACCCAGCCCTTACTGTATGAAATGTTAAAGGGACTAATCTAAGAAAAAGAAGATGATTAAAAATATGAACAGTAAAAGGATAATAAAGTCACAGGATCAACAACTGAACCTAAAAAAACAAAAACAAAAACAAACTAAGCAAACTGCTAGAAGAGGAACAGAATCACAGAAACAGAGATCATGTGGAGGGTTATCAGTAGTTAGAGGGAGGGGGAGATTGGGGGAAAAGGTACAGGGAATGAGAAGTGTAAATGGTATGTACAAAATAGACAGGGAGAGGTTAAGGATAGTACAGGAAATGGAGAAGCCAAAGAACTTATATGTGTGATCCATGAACAGGAACTAAGTGGGGGAAATGCTGGTGGGAGGGGGGATGCAGGGTAGAGGGGAATAAAGGGGAGAAAAAAATTTAAAATGGGACAACTGTAATAGCATAATCAATAAAATATATTTTTTTAAAAGAGAAACAAGAGAAATCCAAGTAAAGAACCTAACATTACATCTTAAGGAACTAGAAAAGAAAAACAAAAGGAATCCTAAGAAAGTAATAAAAACTAGAGCAGAATTGAATGAACAGAGAACAAAAAGACTATACAAAAAAATTAACAAACAAAGAAATTGTTCTTTGAAAAGATTAATAAAATTGATAAACCTTTAACTAGACTCACTAAGGAAAAAAGAGAATAGAGTCATATAAACCAAATCAGAAATAAAAGTTAACACAGACATCACAGACATACAAAGGATCATAATAGAATAATATGAAAGAATATATACCATGAAAATCAATAACCTAGAAAAAAATGGATAAGTTCCTAGAAATATATGACCTTCCTAGTCTGAATTATGAAAAATTAGAAAATGAAAATAGACCAATCTACAGTGAGGAAATTAGAGCAAGCATCAAAAACCCCAAAAAACAAAATTCCAGGATCAGATGACTTCGTTGGTGAATTGCACCAAACATTCAAAGCATATTTGATACCTATTCTTCTCAAACTGTTCCAAAAAATTGAAGAAGAGACAATAGTTCCTAACACATTTTATGAAAACAACATAGCCCTGATACCAAAGATAATACTAAAAAAGAAAATTACAGACCAATATCTCTGATGAATACAGATGCAAAATTTCTAAACAAAGTACTAGCAAATCAAATACAACAATACATTCAAAAATAATAGATCCGAATCAAATGGGGTTCATTCTGGGTACACAGGGATGGTTCAACATACGCAAATCAATTAATGTAATATACCATATTAACAAAACAAAGGATAAAAACATATGATCTTATCAGTAGATGCAGAAAAAGCATTTCATAAGATACAACATCCACTTATGATTAAAACACTCAATAAAACGACTATAGGAGGAAAGTACCTGAATAAAATAAAGTCCATATATGACAAACCTTCAGCCAATATCATACTCACACTGAAGTAAAGAACTGAAAGCTTTTCCTCTAAAATCAGGTACAAGACAAGGATGCCCGCTCTCACCACTCTTATTCAGCAGAGTTCTGGAAGTCTCAGCCAGAGAGATTAGACAAGAGAAAGAAATAAAAGGCATCCAAATTGGGAATGAAGAAGTAAAAGTGTCACTCTTTGCAGATGGCATGATTCTGTATATAAAAACCCTAAAGACTCCACCAAAAAACTACTGGAAACAATAAACGAATACAGTAAAGTTGCAGATGCAAAATCTGTATACAAAAACCTGTTTCCAATACCATGCTGTTTTGATTATCATGGTTGTGTGGTATAATTTGAAATCAGGTAGTGTGATACCTCCAGCTTTGTTCTTTTTTCCCAGGAATGTTTTGGTATTTGGGGTCTTTTGTGATTCCATACAAATATGATAATTTTTTTGTTCTATTTATTTAAAAAATGTCATTGAGATTTTGATGGGGATTGCATTAAATCTGTATGTTGCTTTGGGTAATATGGCCTTTTTAGCTATGTTGATTCTTCCAATCAATTAACACAAACTATCTTTCCATTGGCTTGTGTATTTTTCAGTCTTTTAAATAATGCTTTGTAGTTTTCAGTATATAGGTCCTTCACACCTTGTGTTAAGTTTATTCCTTGGTATTTCATTCTTTCAATTGCAATTGCAAAAGGATTTTTTATTTCCTTTTCTGAGGAGTCATTGTTAATATACAGGGTGGTCCTGTAGGATAATAATGGAGCTGAAAAAATTTAATCACTTAATGGTGTCATAGCTGTCATGATGTCATAGCAGACACATTACTCATATGTTTATGGTAATGCTGGTGTAAACAAACTTACTGTGCTAACAGTTGTATAAAAGTATAGCACATACAATTATAGAAATAGGCTATACCATATAGGTTTGTGTAAGTACACTCTGTGATGTTTGTGCAAAAAATGCATTTCTCAGAATGTATTCTCATTGTTAAGTGGCACATGACTATAGTAGAGGCTATACTACCAAAATTATAATATCATTGTCCAAGCGAATAAACCAATTATTCTCATTCTAACCCAAGACAAAAACCATCATTGATGCCCCCAACTCAATTACTCCTTCCCAGACCAATTGTGTGTCTCTGTCTAATATCTCCTTATAAAAAGGCAATTAACACAATCTACTCCTAAAAGCACGTAAACCAGATAAGAAGGCAAGTTACATAAAGGAGAATTATTTATAATGCATATGACAAAGTGTTAATTCCCTTAATTAAAATTGTAAAACTCCTAAAAAGTCAATATAAAAATGAGCATGTTCAATAGAAAAAAGTAAGCAAACAACTGGCAATTCATAGAAGAAGATCTACAAAGGGTGAAAAAATTATAATAAACAATGCAAATTAAAATAAAAATATACCATTATTCACCAATCAGCATTAAGTGTTAAAAGAAATGATAATAACTCAATGTTGCAAGTAGTAAGAGCAAATTAGACACTGTTGGTATCTCAAGGTGACTGTAGATTAGGTGGAAGCTACAATCACTGCTCCTGGCACCAAACCAGATTTACAGCTAGATTGTACAGCAATTAACCTGAATGTCCACCTGAAGGACAGCTGAACAAAAATATTATATTCAAAGATTTATGAAAGAAACTATATAGAGGCTGGTAAGAAGGGAAGGAATGTAGAAAAAGCTATCCCCTGCACCCATGTGTGGCAACTGAGAAGCTAGAAGGATATCTTAGCTGCAAAAGTTCACCTTGAAGAACCTGGGGTCTCAATCTCACACCAGAACCCTCAATCCATAGGAGCAGAGACAGGAAGTGGAGCCTGCATAGCATCTGGCAATGAAACTCAGAAGTCAGCGGGGACTCTGTCCACCAGGAAGGGGAAGGAGTCTGCTAGAATCCCAGGTGTTTTCCTAAACAGCCAATGCACAGGAGCCTGCTTTCAGGTACCCACCCAGGTAGAGGGAAGGTGACTCAGGGCCTATGGGAGTCATAAAGAGAAGATCTGGGTGGCGTGACCATGAAGAGAGATCTGGGAAGGCTCAGCTACTGAGGTCCCAGCCCTGAGTCAATATCTCACACCTCACTCAGGTACCGTCTTCCTAGGGCCGGGCACTTCTTTTCTCACAGCATCAACCTGAAGAGTGCACTAACCTGGTCCTCCAATAGTGCCACACCACCCTGCCAAGCTTGGGTCCAACAGAAAGGACTGTTGGCTGCAGCTTTCTCTGAAGACTGTAGACAGACACTCAGACAGACAACAAACTGTGAGGTTTTGGAACAGGGGCCAGTCTTCTCCTCACCTACAGGTTCAGCTAGCACCACACCCAACAGGAGACTGATTTGTTTTATTATCTCAAGTACTGGTGACCCCACCCTGCTGAGCTCAGTTCCTAGGGGAAGGAAAAACCACTAAAGAGCTGGGATCTTCAGAGCACATCTCCCTCAGAGGCTCTGGTCCAGGGACTCCAGTGGGCATGACAACAGAGCTAGGGGCAGGCATGGAACTCAGTCCCCTCCAGGGGGTTGGCCAATGCCACCCCCACTGAAAAACTTTCTTGATTTCTTTTCCCAATTCCCAGTGGTCCTGCCCTGCTGGGCTCATATCTACAGGAAGAAGGGAACACTACAAAGAACTGGGAACTCGGAGCACATCTTCCTCAGAAGCTTTGGTGCAAGCTGACCTGGGGTGGCTACGAAGCTAAGGGAGGACATAGAACTTTCTCCCCTCCTGTGGACACAGGCAGCACCACCCCCAACAGAAGACTGTCTGGGCCTCTTTTCCAAGTCCTGATGGCCCGGCCCTGCTGAGCTTGCTCCTGCAGTGACAACAGCTGGATGCAACCAAACTGAACTGGTGGTACACTCCTCCCAGGGGAGCTAGAATTAGAGACTCTAACAGAGACTGAGTGGTTCTGCTCTGGAGTAGGGGCCACATTCTCTCCATTGAGTCCCTTAACACAAAACGCCTAAGAGACCCACTATCCCCATTCTCCTAACCCAATCACCCTTCCCTATTGAGCCTGAGCCATGTGGAAGGGACTGTGGGGTGCAGCCAATTTAGGCCCACTCTATAGTCTTCCATTAAAAGCCTCTGAGGAAGTCCAGGTAACCTCAAGGTCAGGGGAGGGTGGAGTAGCCAACACGTGGATGCCAATCTTAGGGAACCTTGGACCTTTTATTAATCTGCCCCCAGGTCAGAACAGCAAGAAGTCAACCCTTGCACACAGTTTGGTCCCTCTCATACACACTCAGGCCCAGTAGACATAGCCACAATCAGTGAATAGTGTGGTAGCTCCAAACAGGTAGCCCAAAGCCAGTTAAACACAACATCTCTGACACCAGCCTTCACTGGAGCCCCATCCAACTGGGCCCAGAACCAACATGACCAGAGGTGGGCTTCAAAGCTCACCAGAGCTGAACCCAACTAGCCACACAAATGGCACAGCAAAAGGGGGAATTCAGCAGAAAGTAGATCCTGCTATGAACAACTATGCCTTGAAGGGTACTCATACACAATGAACAAGATCTATCCTTATAGTCAGCCAGCCTGAGGGGTAACTCCGCCCATGAATGGCCCGACAGCATTCAACTCTACAAGAGGAGGGAACACACAACCCACACAAAAAACATTTCTGGGGTACCTAGCTCAGGTGATCTAGAAGACTATGCCACTGAGACTCACAAGACATTTATATTGAAAAGCCCTCATAACAAGTTTGGGAGTCATAGGATATCTACCTAATACACAGAGTCAAAAACAAAAAGGCAGAAAAAAGTGGAGAGACAAAAAATATGTCCCAAATGAAAGAACCAGAGAAATTCCCCAGGAAAGGAATTAAATAAAATGAAAGCAACCAAGATACAAATGCAGAATTTAAAACAATGGTTACAAAAATGCTAAAAGACCTTAAAGGAAGAAGGAGACAGTAAGCATTAAGAGGGACACTGAAATCATAAAAATAACAGTCAGAAATGAAGAATACAGTATCTGAAATGAAGAATATACTATAAACAACAATAGGTTACATGAAGCAAAGGATTGAATCAGTGATTTAAAAGACAAGATAACAGTAAGCACCCAAGTGGAGCAATAAAAAGAAAAAAGAATTTTAAACACTGAGGGAAGCCTAAGGGACCCCTGGGACAACATCAAATGTAACAACATCTGCATCATAGTGGCCCCATAAGAAGAGAAGAGTGAGCAAGGGATTGAGAACCTGCTTGAAGAAATAGTAGCTGAAAACTTCCTTACCCTATTGAAGGAAACAATCGTAGGAGTTCAGGAAGCAAAGAGAATCCCTATCAAGATGAACAGAAAGAGGCCCACACCAAGACACATCATAATTAAAATGGTGAAGGTTAAAGACAAAGAGAGGATCTTAAAAACAGAAAGAGAAAGACAGTTAGTGTCCACGCTAGGTAGCTCAGTTGTTTAGAGTGTCAGCTAGATACATCAAGATTGCAGGTTAGATTCCCCAGTCAGGGTATATACAAGGATCAACAAATGAATGCATAAAGAAGTGGAACAACTCTCTTTCTCTCTCTCTCTCTCTCTCTCTCTCTCTCTCTCTCTCTCTCTCTCATCAATTTTTAAAAATTGTTAAAAGAAAGACAATTACCTACGAGGGAGCTCCCATAAGTCTGTCACTTGATTTCTCAAAGTAAACACTTTAGACAGAATGGACTGGCATAAAATATTCAAAGTGATAAAAAGCAGGGACCTATAATCAAAACTACTCTAACAAGCAAGGCTATCATAAAATTGAAAGCAAAATAAAGAGCTTCCCAGAATTAAAAAAGAAAAAGTTACATGAGTCCCTTAACACCAAACTAGTATTGCAAGAACTGTTAAAGGGCCTTCTTTAAGACAAAGAAAAAAGAGAGAGAGAGGAGCATAGGTATAAAGAATAAAATGACAATAAATAAGTACTTATCAATAGTACTTTAAATGTGAACAGATTAAATGCTCCAATCAAAAGACATAGTAGAGTAGCTGAATTGATAAGAAAATCTGACCCATGTGTATGCTGTCTATGAGAGACCCACATCTGAACTGAAGACTTACACAGACTGAAAGTGAAGGAGTGGAAAAAATATTCCATGCAAGTGGAAACAAACAAAAATAGCTGGGGTAGCAATACTTCTATCAGACAAAACTGACTTCAAAACAAAGGCCATAGCAAGACACAAAGGACATTACATAATACTAATGGAACCCACCCAACAAAAGTATATAACCCTTGTAAACATATATGCACCCAACATAAAAGCACCTAAATATATAAGAAAATCTTCAGGGACATTAAGAGAGAGACTGACATCAATGGATAGATCTTCCACATGAAAAATTAACATGGCAACAGTGACCTTAAATAACATGTAGATTGGATAGATTTAATTGATATTTACAGAACATTTCATCCCAAAGCAGCAAAATATACATTATTTTCAAGTGCACATGAAACATTCTCTAAGATAAACTTCATGCTAGGACACCAGCTTAGCCTTAATAAATTCAAGAAGATTGAAATCATATCAAGCATCTTCTCATACCTCAATGGTATGAAACTAGAAATCAAATTCCAAAAAATAATAATAACAATAATAAGTAAAAAACTCAAAAACACTCAAAGACATTAGGCTGAATAACATATTATTAAACAACAAATAGGTTAAAAATGACAAAGGAAAAAAATCAAAAGTTACCTGGAGACAAATGAAAATGAACACACATCAATCCAAAACCTATGGGGCACAGCGAAAATAGTCCTGAGAGGAAAATTCATAGTATTACAGGCCTACCTCAAGAAGCAAAGAAAATCTCAAATAAACAATCTAACTTTACACCTAAAAGAACTAGGAAAGGAACAAACAAAGCCCAGAGTAAGTAGAGGAAGGAATAAAGATTAGAGCAGAAATAAATAAAATAGAAACTGAAAAAAGATACAAAACATCAGTAAAACCAAAAGCTGGTTATTTGTAAAGATAAACAAGATTGACAAACCTCTAACCAGACACATCTGGTTAGAGAGATAGTATCCAAATAAATGAAATCAGAAATGAAAGAATTAACAACTGACACCCCAGAAACGCAAAAACATTATGAACAACTATACGTCAACAAATTGGGCAACCTAGCCAAAATGTATACATTTTTAGAAACATACAGTCTTCCAAAACTGAATCAGGAAGAATCAGAGAATCTGAATAGACCAATTACAACTAATGAAATCAAAGCAGTAACCAAAAAAAATCTCCCAGCAAACAAAAGTCCTAGACGGGATGCCTCCACAGGGGAATTTTACCAAACATTCAAAGAACTAACACCTATCCTTCTAAAACTATTTTAAAAAAAAATTCGAGAGGAGGGAAGACTCCCAAGCTCACTTTACGAATGCAGCATTATCCTAATTCTAAAACCAGACAAAGACACCACAAAAAAAGAAAATTATAGGCCCACATCTCTAATGAACATAGGTGTTAAAATCCTCAACATGTCAGCAAACTGTATCCAGCAATACTTTAAAAAGATAATACACCATGGTCAAGTCTGATTTATTCCTGGGATGCAAGTTTGGAACAATATTTGCAAATCAATGAATATGATACATCACATAAACAAACTGAAGGATAAAAATCACATGATCATATCAATAAATGCAGAAAAAGCATTTGATAAAATCTGGCACCCATTTATGACAAAATCTCTCGGCAAAGTGAGAATAGAGGGATCATATACCAACATAATAAAGACCTTATATAACAAACCCATAGCCAACATCACACTTAATGAGCAAAAACTTAAAGCATTATGCTTAAGAACAGAAACAAGACGGGGACACTTTTCACCACTCATATTCAATCAAACACAAAAGAAGAAATAAAAGACATCCAAATTGGAAGGAAGGAAGTAAAACTGCCATTATTTACAGTTGACATGATAATGTATACAGAAAACCCTAAAGACCCCACCAAAAATTACTAAAACTGATACATGAATTTGGTAAAGTAGCAGGATACAAAATAAATATTCAGAAATTGATGGTATTTTAAAACACCAATTATGAACTATCAGAAAAAAATTAAGAAGCAATCTCATTTACTATTGCAACAAAAGAAAATAAGGTACCTGGGAATAAATTTAACCAAGGGCATAAAAGACCTATATTTGGAAAATTATAGGATACTAAAGGAAGATATTAAAGAAGATACAAATAAGTGGAAGCATATACAGTATTTAGATTGGAAGAATTAACATCATTAAAATGTCCATACTACCCAAAGCAATCTACAGATTCAACACAGTTGTTATTAAAATACAAAGGGCATATCTCAAGATGTGGAACAAATATTCCAAAAATTTATATGGAACCAAAAAAGACCCCAAATACCCTCAGCAATCTTGAGGAATTAAAAAAAAAAGTTAGAGATATCACACTATTTGATATCAAACTATAATTCAAGGTCACAGTAATCAAACAGCCTGGCAATGACATTTAAAAGGCATAGAGATTAATGGAACAGAACAGAGGGCCCAGAAATAAACCCATGCCTTTATGGTCAATTAATATTGGACAAAGAAGGCAAGAATATACAATGAGGTAAAGACAGACCTGGCTGGTGTGGTTCAGTGGATTGACTGCCAGCTTGCAAACTGGAAGGTCACTGGTTCGATTCCCAGTCAGGGCACATGCCTGGGTTACCGGCCAGGTCCCCAGTTGGGAGCGTGCAAGAGGCAACCAATCAACATCTCTTGCACCAATGTTCCCCTCTTTTTCTACCCCCTTACCCTCTCTCTAAAAATAAATAAGTAAAATCTTTTAAAAATAATAATAAAAGACAGTCTTCAATAAATGGTGTTGGAAAATTGGACAGATACATGCAAAAAAAGTAAAACTAGACTACCTACTTACACTAGATACAAGAATAAACTCAAAATGGATTAAAGATTTAAATATAAATCGTGAAACCGTAAAAATCCTAGGAGAAAACATAGGTAGTAAAATCTCAGACATCTCCTGTTGCAATGTTTTTGCTGATGTGTCTTCTCAGGTAAGGGCAACGAAGGAGAAAACAAACAAATGGGACTACATCCAGCTAAAGAGCTGAGTAAGCTTTGCTTCAGACTTAGACAAATTCACCACTCCTACTAAAGTGAGCTGCTACAAAAAGTCCTCTCTTCCTCTTGGCCAGAAAGACAAACAGAGAAAAAAGGTTTAAAATGGAGAGAGCAAGGCCGACTTACTCACAGTATCAATTCCTGTTCAGCAAACTGTCTGATCACTTAAATAATGTTAATTTGAGATAGAAATTGAGGTTAAAGAGCCTAGGAATAACTTAAGGAAGTTTACAGGTGCTACACAACCAGAATGTGCAAGTCACTTCACCTCCTGGATCCAATATACAGCCTATTCATTAGTAAAATCACCATTTCCATGGTGATTTCTCAATTCTAATAGTCTATGATGTTGTGCAATTGTTTCATAATAAATGAATTTATATATATTCAGGAAAATCTTTTCTTTTAATTTCTTCTGGGAAATATTTGACCAAAGTGAAATTAATAGAGAAAAAAATGTTGATGACTAGTTCGACTAGTTATCATATAAAGATATAACAAAGCAGCTACCAGATTATATACTTTAGCTATGGTTCCGAAAAGGAAAATCTCTTAATGTTCCCCCCAAATATTTCACAATGTTCTTTATGAGGAAAAAAAAAGTAGGTGGCATACAGCTAAAGCAACAGGATTTACTAATCCCTTTAATTTAGTTCTGAAGTGCCAAGCCAACAGGCTCATGTTGAAGGAATCTTTGAACTTGGCCCTTTGGTCCATCATGACAACATTCAAATATTTTAACAATGTGCACATTAATAACTGTGGTCAGATAATTTCTCTAGGAGTTTGCCTACTAATCTTCCCACTCAGTGGAACAGTTATGAAACTGTTGATGAGTGTAGTTATTTTTTTTAAAGCCCCAAGAAAGTGTTTGTAATGTAAGGGTGGGTGGATGCATATGATTTGGAATTTTAACTCAGAGATCCCTATCTAGGAATTCCCTGACAATGACACTTTGTCAGAGAGACAAATGCTTATACACTTAAAGGAGAGATCCTGAAGCCTATAGAAGAGAGGGTGTAGCCACCTCAAAAAGAAGTAGGGTGGTGCTCTGGTTACAAAGCCCTGGGGCAAAGGCTGAAAACTGAAAACCTTTTTTTTTTTTTTAGTTTACAAATTGCTGTGCAGATTAATTCATAGTAAAACATGAAAATTTTAAAGTCCCTGGGAATGAAATTATTAACAGTTCTCTCATTTTCAGAAAGTGAAGAATCTTCTTTACACAGAGAAGAGGCAGTCTTCTTTTTTTTTTTATAGAATTTTTTCATTCTTACCTAGAAAAGACCTCTTAGAAGTTGTTTGATCTTTTATATTCTTTTTGCTAAAATAATCAATTAAAAGTACAATAGACATCTTTTTAGCCTGCCATTGGAGCTAATATTATTGACTCGTATCTAAGAAACCACTATGAAATCCTGAGTTATTTCTAAGTTGAGTGAGTTTTGAAACTAGTAACATGGAAAGAAAATTTAAGTGTGAGTCAACTTTCTTCTTTGCTCTTAATAAAGATTTAAACTGTCTAACTATTATAAGTACAATATAAAAAGGGGGGAGGGGGAGAGAAACTAGCTTTATAGACCAAGATGTTAAGCATTAAACTGAATGTAATAAAGTTGCTTCTAGTCAGATCTAACTTTTTATATAACCCACCAATAGGCATAAATTCTCATTTGGCATGGCATCATCCTCTGAATGATGAGTTCATGCTAAAGGATTCATCCAAACCACATTTTCTAAAACCTGATACTGTAAGATCCCTCAACCATGATTGTTGACTTTAAAATAGTTATATATTTTACCAGCAAAAAATGGATTCATGCCGGAATAGTAGAGAATTGCAATTCGGTGCATACAAGCTTTGGTAAAAGCATAAACAAGGCCAGAGAATAAAGAGAGAAATATTCTGTTATACAGAAAAGGGGAGGTTGGGAGGAGCCGTTATAAACCAAGAATCCACTGGAAGAAACTGGAGATTCTCAGTGTAATGGCTTTTCATTGGCTGGGTTGTGACAGTCTCTAATTGGCTAGTCCTGTTGCAGATGCAAGGAAGGTCTTTTCCTGTTTGGGACAGCCTCTGTTGAGTGGTAGGGTTTGAGATTTCACCCTATACGACCTCAGTCTTAGTTGAAGTCTTTTTTCTTGTTGTTGTTAATTGTCGTATGATTTAGTACCCATCTCTCCCCTTTGGTCTCCAAAGTTCAGCCCCTCTATGGTTATTTTCCACCTTGAAAACTAAATTAGCTTATTCTTGTTCCTTGCCCCTCAGGATACAAGGGGGGATAAAAAAAACAGAATTTATTCATTTAAAAATGTGTATTTATTCTCACATATTTAAACTTCAGTCACCTTCAAAGCATTCTCCATTTGTTGCAATAAACCTATCAAAAGGTTTTTTCCACTACTCAAAACAGTTTTTGAACTTATCGATTCTTATGCCTTTTAGTGCTTCTATCATTTTTTGTTTCACCTCTTCCACATCAGCAAAATGTTTTGCTTTGAGGACTTTTTTCATCCAGGGAAACCAAAAAGCATTGCTTGGGAAGAAATTGGGTGAATAGGGAGCATGGGCAAGGGAGTCAAGCCTTTTTTGGTCAAAAATTACTGAACACTCAGTGCGTTGTGGGCAAGTGCGTTCATAAATCAACCATCAGGAAATGGGCAAACGTGTTGAAAGAGTCTTCAAAACAATTCACTGAAGCCGAATGCAGCCTCTCACAGCCACACCAGCTGGTGCGCTGATACAGATGGGTTCCTAGATCACTCGCCTAGTGGGGAAAGCCTGCACTACAAGGGGCCCAACCTCCAGGAGATAATTTTGGGGTTTTTTGGGTCCTGCTTCATACACCATCGATTCTTCTGTTATAATCATAGTTAATACATACCTTGCTTACTATGTCCTAAACATTGTTCTAGGCTTTTAGATATATTAACTCACTTAAACTTCAAACTAACTCTATATGGAAAATTCTGTTATTAACCCCATTAAACACGAACACACAAATGTTAAGTAACTCTTCAAAGGTCATGTACCCTGTAAGTTAAATAGTTGGTTTTGAACCCAGGCAATCTGACTTAAGAGTGCTTAAGAGTTCATCTTTCTAACCACTATACCAAATATTTCACTGGATTATAACAGCATCTTTACATCTCTGGGTGTCCTTGTGATATTGCAATTCTTAATAAGAAACATATTTGGTCTTTGTGTTCCTGGCAAAGAGTTCCTAAAGCCCTTGCCATAGTGATGAGAGCCACACGGTGTCTTTTGTTATGTTAATCAAATGACTTTTGGAAAGCCTTTAGGTCATGGGAGTGTGGAGGCTCAGGGGAACCGTTATTGTGATGAGAGGGTTAAAGCCTTTAGTCCCACCTCCTTGCCCCTAGGGAGAAGAGAGTGACCTGGGACTGAGTTCAACAACCAGTCAATGATTTACTCAAGCAGACCTATGTAGTGAAGCCCCCACAGAAACCCAAGAGGACAGGTTGCTAAATCAGAACATTTCCTTGTGTCACTCTGCCAGGTCCTAGTCTCCATGGGGACAGAAACTACTTTGTTCAGGACCTTAGTCTATGTATCTCTTCTTCTGGCTGCTGATTTATATTCCTTAACAATCCTTGTAATAAGTCAGTAATCTGGTGAATAAACAAGTTTTCTGAGTTCTGGGCTGTTCTAACAAAAAAGTAGTCGAACTTGAGGAATTGTGGGAATCCTAGGTTTATAGCCAGTTAGTCAGAAGCAGAGATAACAACCTGGATATGTAATTAGCATTTGAAGTGGAGTACAGTCTCTCCTAGGACTGAGCTCTTAACTTGTGGAATCTGATGCTATCTCTAGATAAATAGAGTAAGAATTGGGTTGGATTGAAGGACACGCAGGTGGTGTCAGAGAATTGCTTGATGGTGTGTCGGGGGTGGAAGGGAAACCCACACATTAGAATTGGTTGCAGAATATAACTGTACAGGAATTTCATTTATTTAACATGCCTTTTTTCTTAATTTAAGCTAGATTTGTCCAGCCTAATAGCACCACAATATCCTGCATATCCACCCCCTTAAACAATAAACCCCATCAGGTTCTGATCAGTGTCAAACTGTCTTAAACATAGAGCCTCAGATCTGTTGTTCAAGGGAACATAGTTTTGGGTCAAACTGAAGGTAACATCTTGATCTCAGTTGTGTTTCAGCCCCAGGCCCATGAAAGCAGACAACCCTAGACCACACCCTCACAAAACCAGACGGAAGGACACCATGATGGCTTATATCTGGACTTGATAGAATGATCAACTACTCCCTGCCCTGGCCCCAGATAGTCAGTAGAGCCCATGACCCCAGCTCCCTTAGTCACCACGATTAACAATGTTTCTCTGTATATAATCTGTCCCCATGGGAGCCATCAGGGAGCCAGGTCTTACAGTGTCAGCTCTCCTGTGTCTCTGGGCTTGATGCCATTTTCTTAAGTAAACCTTTACTTTCTTTGCTACAAACTCCTGTTCTCATTTTAGTGGGCTTTGATGCATGCAGGTCAACAAATCCCTTTAGTTTGGTAACAAGAATAATAATTTCCCTTAAGAACTGAATGTTCACTGAGGTTAGGGGTTGTCATTCACTCATCTTTATATCCCCATTGCTGAGTACGGTGTAGGAGTTTAATAGTTTTTGTTGAAATGTATTACAAAATCTTTAAAGACGAGAATCTTTATTATTTTAACATTCACTGTATACAGTGCACTTTGAATGCTCTGAACACTAGGAATGATAAATAAGCATAGACAAAGGAGTGAATTTACCTCCCTAGGCATAGGATAACCCTTAAAGAGGAGAGTTGCAAATGCTGCAAAATATAAAATAAAAATGAAATTTATTTCTAAAGATGGGCACTGGAAAAAAAGGTTTAAAAATTCAGCAAATCTCACTCCTCTTCAGAAATTCAATTTTTCTTTCTCCTTTACAAATTCTCCAATAATTTACTTCTTTTAAAACCAGAATTTCATCATATGCACTGACTAAACTGCTTCCTCAGGAGTTCTTAACCACTCATTTCTTAGATGCACAATTCTGAGGCTTTATTTCTGAGCCTGCAGGTAACATAAATTTCATCCCTAGGACTCACTGAAACTTCTCCCTTCCTTCCCACAAAATTTTTCCGTCACCTATGTGACTCTTCTGCTTTCCCAGTCATCACATTTCCATGCTCTGGAATCATTGTCTAGTGTCATTTAACTTTCCCTTGTTTGTTTCTGGTTTTTATTCTGTTTTGAAGACCTAATTATTCATTTCACTTTGCTATCTGTTTCCTCACAAGGATCTTATTTGTTCTTGGGATATAATCTGCTATATTCCAAGGAATCCAGGAATACCCTTTTATATGGTCCCCTTTCTTTTCCAACTTCACAACAGAGAAAATTCAGGCTGTACAAGAATTATTTATTAATCACATATACAAATTTATTGAATGTGCTTACATAATTTCTTCTTTATCATATCTTCAAAGATGATAGTAACTGTATTTACCATTCTAAAATGTTAGTGTTTTCACAAAGTTATAGTCCAGATTTGGTCTGGCAGGTCTCTTGAGCAGCACTCTTCCCAGTGTTGACTCAAGGAAACTCCACTCTGTCAAAAGTCTTTGTTTATAGTCATGGGACAATAGAGAGAGTGCATGGAAGACTCTGAAGGTCATTTAAGGAACCAGGTCTAGAAGTAGCACAAATGGCTTCTGCACACATTCTATTTACCTGTCATATTGCTGCAACCTTGTTGATCTAACTGCAAGAGTGAGTTAGAACTATACATTCTCTTATGTCAAAGAGAAAGAATTAAGATTAGTTGCATCTGGCCAGTCTCTTCCACAACCCTCTTTTCTAGCCACTCATCCCTTTCTTCATCCTCCCAGACATGAAACACTAACCCAAAACCTTTCATTCCTAATTGCATCAGTTCAGAATCCAGGTTCTTCAGTGGACAGGCAGTCCTTCCCATCTGGTCAAGGCGCAATGCTCCAGACTCTGAAGACCTATGAACTGAAAATACAAGTAAGTAATCTACCCTCCCAAACACATATCTAATTGCAATGGTGGTGGAGGGAGAGGATAACCACAAGAAACACTCTATTTAGAAGGAGAATAAGAAATACAGCTGTCACTGGTTCAAACCAGTTTTGAAATCCTCCTGGGCAGACATTGACCTAGGGTAAGGGGAAATTCCTGATTAGGTTCTGATTACGTTTCCATCGTCTGATGTTCTCAACCTCTGGAAGGCCCCTCTTTGCCCATTAATCTCCGTGACTACATCTGGAGTATTGGGAAGCATGCCCTTTGTAGGGGCATCATAGATTTAAAAGCCTGCCTCCTACTCCCGCAATAGGGGATCTGCAGGTTGTTTTAAACCCAAATATACCATGTGCTTTTTATTGCACTTCCATAATTTCATGGCAAAATTATTTCAAAAATATAATATTTTTTATGTTTATAACCAGTTCCATGTGCCAGTAGCTACACCAATAGTTTTTTCCTTGACGTGATTTTCCAGTCTGATGTGTGTTACTTCTTCACCCTGATTCCCTTTACTTCATAACAGCTACCTTGAGTCTACCTTGAGTAAATGAAGGACATGCCATAATCTGATCTTTGCCATGAGTCTCTTTAGACAACCATCAACTCATGCTTAATTTTTTTATTCACAGTTTTTAGTAAGCCTGCCTTTTACAGTTTAATGTGTAGAACATTAGGAATTTTCCGCTTCAACCCTTTCTGTTCTCTCTCTTTCCTTATCATTTCTGTTTATCAATTGGCCAATTTTCTCCTGGGATCATCTCTCTTTTTTAACTATGCTTTACCAAAACACTGCTAACATTAAATTTTCCAAACTGTATAGAGCTACAAGTCCAAAGGGCACATAGTATGCCTTATAAAGAAAAGTAGGAAACAAACTTAGCAAAAATTTTGCCAGCATACAACATAGTTATCTAGTAACTATTCCTTCACTGTCATAGTTGATAGCTGAGTCAGTGCCACATATTTTAGGTTTTTGTTATGGCAGTACCTCACTTCTGTCACCAATTTCTGTGTTAATAAAAGTAAAGATCACTAACCACTTTAACAATAAACCCGCAAATTGGAGGGGCTTATTGCAACAAAAATTGGTCTCCCATTCCTGATGTGGCTCAGGTAGCTCTCCCAGGTGACTCTGTTCCAAGGTATGACTTAGAGATTTGGATTCGTTCCATGGTAAGGCCCTTTCCTTTCACTTCCAGCCACTCAGACCAAAAGGGAGTAAGTATAAGATTGAGGAGGCATTTTAGTGGCTGCTCAGGAAGTAGCTACATCACTTTCACTCAGTCACAGGGCCCCAAACTAATGACATGACAGACTGTGAAATGTCAGATTCCTGTGTGCTTAGTAAAATGAAAAAGTGTTGTTCAATGTGCAGCTGCTCTCTGCCACACTACAGTGAGGGAGAAAGAACCCCAGGTTCACATTTAGAGTAGTTATATTTGAACCCTGGCTCTTAGTTCTTATTAAATGTTTGATCCTAGCCAAGTTACTTAATGTCTCTTAGTCTTTTTTCCTGATATGTAAAGAGTATTCACAAAACCTCTCTTCGTAAGGTTATAGAGATATGCAATTCAATTCTATATTTTATTGGTCAGAGTTATTAATGCAAGTAACAGAAACCAACTTTAATTTAGGTAGGAAAGTAATATTTTGAAAGAATTTTAAACAGCTAAAAGAATTGCAATAAAAGGTAAGGAACCACATTCCGTAAAGGGGAAAGTGCAAAGGCAACTGGGCAGCAGCCATGACCACAACTGAAACCATGGATCCAGCGTCATGGGGAGGCTGTTCCTACCATAGGTGAACACTGGGTGCCACCACTTGCATGGCCACCCACCTCTGGCACTGGACACCACATGCCACACTAGTTCTATGTCCACTGGTGCACTGGAACAAGATGTTTCTTGCATGCTGCTATCACTCTTGGAGTAGATTCTCTACCATTCCTGCTCCTTTGTGTCACTAGCTCTCAATGCAAAGTCAAATCGGGGCAGCTGATCAGCTGAACCCAGGCCATGAGCTGTGCCCAAACTGGAAAAAAAAAAGTGGGAAATAGAGAATATGGCACTTGAAGCTTTTGTCAAAGATGCATATGGTGGCAATTTCTCCAAATATAGAAAGGGAGTTTGCACTCTGGGCAAAAAGAACAAAAGATAAATATTTACTTCAGATACTTATTGAGCTAGGGCTGGCAATTTTGAGATTCAAGGGATAGAAGTCAGTAAAATAGGTTCCAGTCTCTAAAAAGGTGCATATAAAAGTATTTTATAAATTAGATCTTGGAAGTTTAAAATGCCGATATTATTATAACAATGTTAATATCAATATTATATTAATTGATTCTTGAGATATATTATTTTTATAGAGATTTATGTCAAAGTGGCCATCTAATTTCATCATTACGTTAGTCTATTCAAAGATGGAGCCCACATACCTGATCTTGTATGTAAAAATACCATTTTTAATTAATAGCTTTTGATGAAGATTGCTGATTACAATTCCAAAGTTATAAAAATACAATATGTATGGATGTTTCTAAGATTTCTCTTTAACTAACAAAGCTGTAGTTCCTGATCTAGTGGAAACCTCATTTGTATTCTATAGGAATCATGTCAAACAACTTAAGTAAAAAAAGTAAAACAAAAATTAACATTGCTTGTTTTCTATTGTAAACAGAGAGATTTTGGAATTTCCTATGTTTCATAGAAGAACACATGAACTTTCTACATTATGATACATGAACTTTCTACATTACGATTATACTAACTGGATCTCTAAAGAGTATTTCTTCCTACAGAGAATAACAAAGGAAATGTCCCTCCAGGGCCGTATAAGTAATTAACATTCAGTGAATTGAAAGATTCACTGAGCTTCTGAAAGAAAGTACTGTAGGTCATTCTTAGTCACCTTGCTTATTGTGACAGTGAACCAGGGAGTTTGTGACAGCCTAACCCAGAGGAATGGATCAAAATCAGAAGTGGAACTAAGTCTCACAAATCCTACTTCTTCGGGGACGAATCGTGGAGAACGGGTAACCACAGTAGCTGCGGGCAGGCAGATGCTAAGAAAAATAAGCAAGGCCTTATAGTCACAGCACGGTCAGGTCCCCAAGGGTTATCTTGTTCATCTGCCTTTCGAATTCAAAATAATCATTTTTGCAACAGCAAAAACATTTTGAAATGCAGTATGTATAAAAGCTCACATGCAATAACCAGAAAAATAAGCATAATTATGATGAAAATAAAGAGGAGAGCAGCGTCACCTTCCATTGACTGAGTGACAGCCAGTTTCCTTAGGTAAAGTTTCTGAGCTTCTCCTTCTCAATCCACCTGCTCAAAGAAAGGAGTCACCTGACCCTGTTCACTAGTTAAAAGATGAAAGAAAAAGATGAAAGCTGGATTGTAATCATCACTCTGAGTGAAAAACTTTTTCTTTCTCAAATGGTAATGTCTATCCTTTCTCACCCTACAAAACACACACACTCTTTAAACTTTTTAAGAGCACTTTAATCAGCAGCCAAAGACATTCTTTAGATTCCCTGAGATACAAAGCTGGTATTTTTCCTAATGACAAATATTCACTACACTGTGAATTAAGGAGCAACTCGTGATGATAAAACACGAGGAATATAATTAAATGTTCTACAGAGGAGCAGAATATCCTTTTAATATTCACATTCAACAGTTAAGAAAATAGTATTTCAGCCATTTCCTCTGATAGGCTGTGCTGGATACTACATCGCCTTTTTTTTTTTCTTTTGTGATTATTCAAAGGAAACAAGACAATAAGGACATACAGCACAGGGTAAGTGCAAAACAGATAATTCTGAGAAGCACTGAGCTCTGAAAATAAACCTCATTCAAGGCCATTAATGATAATTAAAGATAAAATGATAGGACTTCAGTTGAAGTAATTTCTAATGATCGCATTAAAATCTATGAATAAATTTAAGCACCACATTATACCAGTTAACAATATGATTGCAAAAGAAATTCCACGATGAAAAAAAAATCACAATAAATGTCATGTGGTAAGGTGAAGTTTTTGGTGAACATGGCATATCATTTTTTAAAATATATTTTCTACATTTATGTTTACTAATATAAATAGATGTATCAATAAGACCTTAATAGTTTATCCTGTTATCATTAGCCAAACCAAGACAATTAAAATACAACTACTGTGATATTTATTATCCTTCTCTAGGAGCAGCAGATCATCAGAAACCTAAGAATTCAGTGTGCTTAGAGTCTTTCATATTCTCTCAAATTACTCTAGACCCCATACTCCAGGTTCTACAATGTATTACTATTTTTAGACTATCAAGTGCACAAAACTGAATTAATCACTCTTTCATAGCACCTTGGCAGCATCTAATGCCTCTTTTTTGATATTTATACTTTTATTTTACTATTTTTTCCCATTCATTCACCATCCTCATCTCTTTTCCACATTCGTGGATGTAATATGTGTTTCCAGTCTTTATTTTTATGTTTACTTAGATACACTTGTACCCTTAAAAATAAATGGAGTGTTTTCTGGGTGTGTACACTAATTCCCTTGAAAGATATTCTTTTATAAATCTCATATTGTTTCTTTTTCTTTGCACTTGGCATGATATTTTAATATTCACCTAGCTGTATATTAATCTAGAATATTCCTTATGTGTCTATCTCCCATTTTACTTTCCATTTTTGTCCTGATGGACATCTATGCTTTCTAATGATCACAAACAGTACTGTAAAAAATACCCTTAGCAACATGTGCGAGAGACCTAGGATGTAATGGCTGTATCTTATAAAAAGTATAAGTATAGTTAATTTACCAAGTATTTCCAAGTTGTTCTTTGGCATGGTCGAACCAGTTTACTTTTCCTTAAGCTGGATGGGAGGTTTCTTATTTCCCGACAACCTTATCACAGACTTTCTAACTGGTGTTTTAATTCACATTTCTCTAATGACTTGTATAGATAAATAAATTTTTATTTCCTTATTAGCCATTTGGGTTTCCCTGTGCAATTCTCTATTTTCTGTTTCAACAGTAGAGAGCAAACTTCATGGGTACTGTTATTTATTTGCCTCTACCTTCTTTTTCCTGATTAGTTTTGTCGGAAACTTGTCTAATCAATCTTTTAAAAAGAAAAACCAGTTATGCTTAGCGTATAGATGTTCAGTATATATCAGATGAATGATAAATAAATGCACAAGTGACAAAGGAATGTTTTTTGTTATATAACAAACTGCACAATGCAATGACATAACAATAAACATTTACTTCTCACTCATGGGTGTGCAGACTTGTCTGCAGGAAGTTGGGGCTGAGATCTACTGGGCTTAACTCCAGCCTGCAATTTGGCCAAGGTCTGCAATGAGATGCAATTATCCTTTAGTTGTTTTTTTTTTAAACTTTGCTTAAAAGCCTCCGTGTTTTAAATCACCTGTCTTTAAAATATAGAAAAGAAAAATGGTACTGAATATTTAACAACCTCAGTAAGCTTAGTGAAAAAACTTGCAAGCTGACATCAGAAAAATTTGAGTAAGTATATCTGGTTATTCTCTCTCCTGCATTATAACAATAACTCCTACTTATATTTTCTAACTTTAGTGTAAAGAAGAGACTCTCCAATATGCCAAGTTGTTTTACTACAGAGATTGTCTTAATCTTTCAGGAATATAGGTTTGTTTTAAAAGAACAAGTAAAGGGTTTTTCAGAAAATTTCATGATGCCATCAAACACAAAGGCCTGTTGCTAATCCTGCCAGTATACATGACTGCACCCGTTGCTAAAATTTTGAAGAATTCTGTATCCATTGGTAAATAGAAGCTAACCTGAACCCCTCCCCAGTTCCTCCCCACTACCCAAATCCACCCCAAAGGTACTCATAATCCCCAGGTGAAGGGCACAACAGAGCCTCCTGGGACCCTCTCCAATGCTTTGGCTGATGTCTGCTCTGATTGGCCAGTACTAGATGTTATGTGTGCTGTGCTAGATGTCCTATATTTTAAATATTGCCTCTGATTATAGGAAATGGTGCATTTTCATATTTAACTTGTAAATAAACTCATGGGAGGTTTTTATGGCCTTTCTTCCTCCAATAAATGTACACAATACATTTATACATATGACATGTGTGACACACCTACACTCTATGAAATTTCTATTTGTATTAAAGATGCCTCCAGCAGTTTCTGATCCAAATGCCATGCAAAGCTTTGCTTTTTTCATACTTTCCACATCTAGTTACCTCCTGGAGTCATTCCTTTTCTTTTTCAAACATTTTCTCCCACAGTGTTTTCAAATAGGATCTTTGAGTGTCAGCCTTGGGACGTACCTACAATAAGCCTTGTATATAACTAATGGATGAAGGATTCTGGGTTTAAAATTCTCTAACACTTTCTCTATGCTCTTTCCATCCAAATACCAATATCACTCTTTAATCTTGCAATAACTTTTCTCTCATTTTTTAACTAGCATGTTGTCTCTTCCTAATTCCTTCCGGAAGTGCTTACTGACCTGATCTTTCAGCTCACTGCTTTGGTTTTCAAGTGGATTTACTCTGAAGAAGCACATGCACAATACAGTTGTAAGGTATATCTTATACTACACTTACTCCATCATTTTATCTATTAAAATATTCATATTCAATATCTCCAATTGCTCCTTCATAACTGATTGTCTTGATTCATGTTTCCAATTTCCTCTTTTAGTTCTCTAAGGTCATTTATTGTGTTTTTTAAAAATTCTTGTTCAGTTTGGTCCATACATTTGGCTTCCTCTTTTAAACATTTCTTAGTTTGCTTACTTTCTTTTCATAGTACTTGCATTCCTCCAACTTTGTTATTTTTTCCTGTGTCCCTTATGACCTGGAATAATATCCAAATGGTCTAATAGCCAGATAGCATGGACACCAACTAATCCTAATATAATTTGAACATATTGGAACAGATAGATGTCCACTGTAACTACCTGTATAGGCTCAGTGCTGAGTGTCCACCTAACTTGGGGCTATCGGCTACCTTTTGCTAGTTTTGTAAACCATCTTATCCTAATTAATATCCCCAAATTGCAGTCCTTGTACCAAAAATATCCTGCCCAATGACCCGATTCTGATGCTGATTGGCTCTAAATTTATTGGCAACACATTCTCTAAATCTTCTCCTTGTGGCAAAAAATAATGCAGCATTTTCTTAAGAGCAATAAGATTTTTAAGATAACAAAATGTTTACAATGTTAAGAAAAATGCTTCCAAGAAAAGGCCTATAGTTATGAATATTCTTGTTTATCATCAAGCAAGGCTATTGTTTTAATTTCCAATTTAGATGACCTGATATAATGTCAAATTACAATCATGGATTATTTTATATAGGATTTTTATTTATATTAAAATTTAACAAAGCAATGGCGAGGTTTATATGATACAACAATACTTACTGTTCTCTTTTTAAATATTTGGCTCTACATCAGTAAATGAGTGGATCAAAAAACTGTGGTACATTTACACAGTGGAGTACTACACGACAGAAAGAAAAGGAGCTCCTACCCTTTGCCACAGCATGCATGGAACTGGAGAGCATTATGCTAAGTGAAATGAGCCAGGTAGTGAAAGGCAAACACCATAAGATTTCACTGATAAGTAGAACCTAATCAACAAAACAAACTGATGAACAAAATGGAACCAGAGACATGGAAATGAAGAATAAACTGACAGTGATCAGAGGGGAAAGGGGAGGGGAACAATGGGGGAAAGAAGGGGAAGGGGCAAGGAAAGGAACACAAATAGAGGACTCACGGGCACAGACAATGGGGGAGGATTAGATGTGGGAGCGGGAGGGATGGGGTTGGGGTGAGCAAGGGGGAAAAGGCAGCACAACTGTTAACTGGACAACAATTGAACAAATACTTGACTGTAACATAACGCTGTCAGAATAGTCTTAGGAACTTGCTTTCAGTTAGCCTTTCTTGCCACTAGATGGAGAGTGGTGACAGTTTATGGTCTTGTAAACGGCCTTTTGGCTGTCTAAGTATAATGCATATGCCTAGTCTTGCATTAACCTGGTGAAAAATCAATATTTTAGTTTTAAAGGTGAATTTAGAATAAGTTCTCCCCCTCTAAGTCATTAAATATGAATAAAATAGCCTTCTCTTTAATACCTCCTCTAATTCTCCCTATACTTATTTAGGAAGAAAAAAGATCTATAGCCCAGGAGTAGTAAGTCAATCAATCAAACCAGTAATTCAGTCTGGATGCTATACATACCTGAGGATTGCCTGAGAATTTATGCCGCCACATTAAATTCTGTGACTCCTTCAGCAGATTCCAGAAGACGGAATGAGAGCTGTGTTTTTGGACCCTTCACACCCTGAGTCATAGTGCTCCAACTTACAAAGGGTCTTACTGTAAGAGGCAAGATATTCAGAGCTTGGACCTGTGCACAAGTAATGCACAGAACTTATAAAATTATACTGATAAATATTCAGACACTTACAATTCAAGTCTAGCCCTTGCACCTAAATTGAATTGGCTGCAGCATAATCAAGTTACATAATCTTTTAAGTTCGGGCCTACAGGCTTCAGTTGAGTTTAATTTTGGAGTCAGTAAAAGAAGAAAGTTTCTTTGGTGTTCACTTGAAAAACCTAAAGAGGGTTTTCTGCCTACTAACATAGGGCTCACTGAATCTTAAACTTATTAATTTAACTAGTAATAATTGCACATGGAAGGCAAAACAACTGTTAAGTTTCCCATCATTTGAGAGAATGTTTAAATGTATTGCTGAGAACTACTGAGAAAACAGGGTTATAAAGACTTCATTATAGTTCACCTATTGAGAATTGAATTACTGGCAAAAGAAATTCTATATATTTAAATGAGTCATTTTTCTTTTTTAAAAAACAAGCAAATGCATTAATCATGATTAACAATATGGAACAAGGATGGTGGGAAACAATATAAGCTGATATAAGTTTTTGAGAGGGCAATTTTGCTATAATTATGTGAATTAAAAAAAAAAAAACAACTTTGAAATATCCATACTGTTTGACTCAGAGATTCCACTTGTAAAAATTTATCATAGAGAAAAATATGACAACAACTTAAATGTAACAGCCTAAAAATATAAAATTTAAGGAATGGTTAAGTTGAATATAATACAATGTTCTACTTCCATTCCAGTCTATTTAAAATATTCTTTCTGTGTCTTCGAGTTTGGAAAGTAAAAACTACATTTCCCAGACACCCTCGCTGTTAGGGTTTGAGGTAGGTTTGGGGTCCACCAGTCAGGGACACGGATCCCTAGACGCTGGACCCGCGGAAGCACGGATTTTTCGCGCTGTGAACACAGACGGAGCCTTCATTGTTCAGCCTGCCACCACCCTGTAGTTGGCACTGATACTTCGGTTTCGCAGGATTAGCTGTGTGATTCTGGCGAGTGGAAGCTGTTCCGGAAGTTTACCTAGTGCCTTAGTACAATCTCAAAGGGCTTAAACCATCTAATACCCAGTAATAAATTCATTTCTCCTTAAACTAGATAGAACGGCCTCCTGAACCATATCCGGTAGCGCATCCATATAAATTTTTTAAATCATATGGTCAAAATTAATATTTAATGATATAGGATTAAATTCTATAACTTTTTTTAACTAGGCAATTTATTTTTTGCTGATTTATAACTTAATCATTTATGCCAAAAATTCTTTTCTTAAAGGGCCTCTATGTCTTTCAGGGAAAACACTGAGCATATGTGAGTGGTTCAACAGCGGTTGTAGGGAAAATTACAAGTGAATTTTAACATATAGTACTAAAAGGATTTCTGCTTCTGCTTTTCATCTTAACCATGATTCTCTTTCTGTACCACCTAATTTCCCTCAAAAGAGTGTGTTTTTAGATGTAATCCAGTTACCAAATAAAGTAGACTGTCCTTTCATATTCAAGCAAATTTGACTCCAACCTACATAAATGATATAGATGTCCTGGTTTCAATTGCTCAGGTAATTCTTGGGAAAGAGATGGAAATTAGGAGGATGGTTTCAATTTTTTTTTTCCTAAACAATTAAGTCTAGCGGTTTTCTGCTTGTTGTCCCTATTCTTTACAAGAGAAGAAAGAAACAGTATATAAATTTCTTTCCCCTCTAAGAAGATTTATACCACTTCCCTTAGCTATGTTAAAGTAATGAAACCAGGAGGCCATTAGACTGAGATGGCTCTGCATGCCCTGTGGGCCTGTGTGAGCAAACCAAAGCCTGAACCCATAAATGCCTGAAGGTTACTATCTCAAAACAAAGGACAACTAATTTGCCAACAGCCAACCAGGCTTTAAACTATAGCCGATCAAATAATTTCCTGTCTTTGCTTCATCCTTTTCACTTGTTAAAGAGAAAGCCCCAGGCCCAAAATGGCATCATGCAGGCTAAAAGCCAACGATACCAAACCTAGATTTAATATCTGATCTAATTGCAATTTCAAACTCCTAGAAACATAATCTTAATCAACCAACCTGGAATTTTCTGGTCAAGCACCAATAATTTGTTACACGGGTCCCCTAAATCCCCCATAGAAAAGAGGCCATTGGCATAATTATAATTCCTTCCCCATTCCCTTCCCCCCAAAGAAAATATGTCCTGAGCCCAAAAGTAAGACTTTTTTTTTCCTTTTAAATCATCAATGAGAAGAAAATTTCAGAGCAGCAACAAGAGTAGCACATACTACCCAGGAATTTAATAAGTCAACACATGCAGAGAGTAAAATAAATGATTATGCCCTGGTTGGTATGGATCAGTGGATTGAGTGCCAGCCTGAGAACCAAAGGGTTGATGGTTTGATTCCCAGTCAGGGCACATGCCTGGGTTGTGGGCCAGGTCCCCAGTAGGGGGCTCACGAGAGGCAACCACACACTGATGTTTCTTTCCCTCTTTTTCTTCCTCCTTTCCCCTCTCTCAAAAAAATAAATAAAATCTTTTTTAAAACAAAAATAAAATGATTAGTACTATTAAAAAACAAAATTTAACTGAGTAAATTTGAAGATCTAATTGGCTTTAATTGATTCATGAATCAGGCAGCATCCCATGTAGCAACTTAGAAGGGCACTCAGAGGGCTTATAAAAATGGGAAGTTTTTATAGGGAGCAGGATGGAGCAAGGTAGCTATTAGTGAAAGAGAAGAAATTATTCTGGGGCCAGGACTTTTTGTATTTTCTGAGGGAGGGAAGGATATTTATCATGCAGATTGTCTTTTCTTTCTGTGGGGTATAAAGAGATTCTACTGGCAGATTACCTGACTGATGCTTAACCAGAAAATTCCAGACTGGTTAATCAAGATTACAGTTCTAGGAGAGGTTGAAACTCTAATTAGATCAGACATTAAATCTGGGATTGGTATCATGGGCTTTTAGCATAAATGATGCCATTTTGGTTTTCTTTTTAACAGTGTTAACACAATGATCTCTGCCTGCCCTCTAGATAATAAAAACAGTTAGAACTCTTTTGAAACAATCATCTATCTAGTCATGCTCCAAGAACCTGATCATTTATTGTAAGTAAAACTTTGTCTTACTCCTCTTCCCTCTGAAAGTAAGCCATGGTAAAACTGCTACCAGTAATAACAACGATGATGACAATAATAATTTATTATCTTTGAGCACTTACTCCTATGCTCCAGATACTACACATGCTGTCCTTGCTAACTCTGCACACAGCTATCTGAGGTAGAAATTCCAATTGCCACATACCCTCAGAGATCAGAACATACAGTTGTAAATGGTTAATTTGACCAATAGCAAGCAGAGGTCTAAATGAGAACAGAGAGCCTGATTCCAGAGTTCTTAAAGAGAGATAAAAATCTACAGAGTTGGAGTACCCACAAACCAAATTACTAGATGCACAGAGATTGACAGAGCTAATCTTTTTAAAAGTATAAATCGAATTATATTATTCTCTTGAGTCACCTGGGATGCTGTTTAAAATGGCAGATTCGCAGGCCTGTAACCTCTGAACCTGGCCCTGGCTTTAAGACCAGGAACCTGCATTTTCAATAAATACTCCTAATAGCAGCAAAATGGCACCAGGCATGAAACTATTGGAGTCAGACCAGACCGTGGTTCAGCAGCCTCAGTTCTTGAGTTCTGACTAAGAAAGAATTCAGAATCAAGACTCGAACTATAAGAGAAAGTTTATTTTGTCATCATAAGAAACATTCAAACGTGTAAGAATTTTTATGAGTTTATTTGAGCCAAACGGATAACAATTGCCAGGAAGCAAAACCTCAACAGGTTGAGAAAAAGCTCCTGAAAATGGCAGTTTTGCATTTTATTTTATACATTACAATCAAAAGAAAAGATGTAAGTGGGTTACATGAAATCCAGTAGGGAGGCAGGAGAAAGCAAAGTGGGGCAGGGGGAACTTCTGGGCTGGATAAAAAGTAAAGTGATAGACTTAATACTTTTTTGACACAGGTGAGTACACGATAGTTAACAGTCAATGATTAACATGATAACAATAACAATGAGAGGATTTGTAGCCCCCCTCTGATGCCATGCTGTGCTTTGAGAGATCTGGGAAAAGGAAATTGTACATTCCAAAGATATGCTATTGTAGATGCAAAATGACCAAAAAAAAACTCAATTAAGGTAAAGATTGACTTTTATCAGGGAAGATTGCAGCCTATGACCTTACTGCCTGCCATGATCTGCTTTTAGTTAGAAAGTTTTTGATTTCAGATCATTTCATGTGGTTACTTTGAGTCTCTGAGTTTATAAGACCATCATTCAGGGCCCCCTTGAGCTTTCAGGGTTTGCATGTGACCCCTTTTCATCCACAATTTAGAAAGTCACAGAGACAAAAGATGTGAGCTATAGAAGAAATGGACTCAGGAAACAAGTTATAGAAGGAAAAGAAGGGCCCTGAGAGCTAAGGAGAAAAAGAGAGACAAGGAAAACATGCTTCGTGAAGGGGGTGGAGAAAGATGTGGGCATGAGAGAGAGAGAGAGAGAGAGAGAGAGAGAGAGAGAGAGAGAGAAAGCACGCAAGCACACCAGGATAGGTCATTAGTCAATGCAGCTGGTTCTGAGGTCAGCCATGTTGTCTTTTGTAGTTTTGCTGCTTTTCTGGGCCTGGAGCTGAAATACAAATGAGGCCCAGATGTCTTTGATACAGGTCAGAACGTCACTGTCCTGGGAGTTTAATGCTTAAGGGCTATTCTTCCGCTCCCTTGTTTGGTCCCCATCCAAAAAAAAAAAAAGTCTAACCCTCATGACAAGTAACATACCAGGGGAAGAAAGGTCAGGGGAAGTTCTGAACCACAGGACCAGCAATACAAAAGGTCAGGGGTCTAAACCACATGACTAGAAATATGCTAGGGGAGGAAAGGTCACACTGGGGGTGAGGTCCTTGTTTTTCCAGTTTTGCCGGTTGCTAGGCACCCAGGAGTTTCTGTCCTGTGACCTTCTGTACCTGGCCCGTCATCCTTGCTCTGCTCCTGTCTGACTGCCTCCCATATTCCTTTATGAATCTTATGCACAGTACAAGATGTGGGTGAGAGAACTGCAAATGAAGAGGATCAACTTTAAACTCGTTATTTTGGCACAAAAACCAACACCTTAAGCAGTACCTGCCATGCAATAGATGTTCAATAAATACTTGTGGGGGGAAAAAAAAACAATGGAGACAGGGAGGGGAGGAAGAGGCAGGCAGGTTGGGCTACTGAAGTTTTGGATAAAATTAAGGTTTAAGATGGAGATAAGGCATGTAGACTAAATGTCCTACAGAAATCCTGCATGTATTAATTTCAACCTTCAGTCTGCTTTCTACCTTCTTTTTCTTTCTCCAAAAAGTTGTGTAGCCCTTTAAAACCATACGCAATGATTAACTAAGTATAAAGTTAACTACTCAGCTTTTAAATGCATTTAATATTTCCCTTCTTTTTTATTACGCCTTCCTCTACTTGCAGTGGCATATGAACTGATCTGGTCAAATGAGTCAGTTTAAATGGAAACACTAATTTATAGGAGCACAGCTTGTGTTGAGGCGTTTCTGAAGCATGCCAGTCACACATGCACCAATGCAGTGGCTGCACATCTGTGTTCCAGGTAGCCTGCAAAATTTCTACAATGTTCCTGGAAATTTGTCCTGGAAGCTTCTTAAGAGTCTGGCACAATTTAAATCCAAACTTACCCAAGTAAAAATTCTCCTAATTATGTTTTGTTAAGACTTTTTTTTTGAGGGGGGGCAGTTTTAGGCTCACAGCAAATTTGAGAGAAAGGTACAGAGGTTTCCCATATACCCTTTGCCCCCACACATGCAACACCCCCCACCAGAGTGGTACATTTATTGCAATTGATGAACCTACACTGACACATCATAATCACACAAAGTTCATAGTTTATATTTGGGTTCATTCTTGGTGTCATATGTTATATGGGTTTGGACAAATGTGTAATGAAACATGTCCATCACTACAGTACAATATAGACTAGTTTCAGTGCTCTAGAAATCCTTTGAGGTCCACCTACTCATTCTCACCCCTGATCCTTTCACCGTCTTTATAGTTTTACCTTTCCCAAATATCATATATTTGGAAACACACAGTATGTGACCCACTTCTTTCACTTAGTAATATGCATTTAAATTTCCTCCATGTCTGCTCATGGCTTAATATAGTTTATGTCCTTATAGCACTGATTAATATTCTACTGTCAGGATGAACTGCAGTTTATTTATCCATTCACCTACTGAAGGATATCTCTGTTGCTTCCAAATTTTGGCAATTACGAATAAAGCTGTTATAAACATCTTTATGAAAGTTTTTTATGTGGACATAAATTCTCAACTCTTTTGGGTAAATATCAAGAAGTGGGATTGCTGGATCATATAGTAAGATTATGTTTAGCTTTGTTAAGAAATGGCTAATCTGCCCTCCAAAGTGACTGAACTGCTTTGTATCGTCACCAGTGTTAAAAGATAAACTTGGGCATTTAAAAAATGTTGAGTTTATTTGGGCAAAAATGGATTCTAAGGGGGCAGCACCAAACCAGAAGTGAGTAGGAGCCCTCCACTGACAGGAGCCAGGGGAGAGGCTTGCACAGTATAGAGAAAATGCAGCAGCAAAGAAAGGGAATTATTTGATTGACTATAGCTTAAATCTTATTTGGCTGTTTATAATTGGTTTTCCTTAGAGGTTTTGATTTGGCAACCTTGAGAAATTTACGGGTTTGGGTTTGGTTTGTTTACATAGGCCACCATGGCATTAGAGTGTCCTCAGTCTAATGACCTCGTTGCTTAACGAAACAGGAGGCAATGTTTTCTGTCCTAATCCAACAATAAAAATGTACCCAGGCTTCAAGAAGAACTACAGTTGAAAACAAGAATGCTATAAGACAACCAAGATGTGTTTTCCCATTTCTCCTTTCCCTTTTCTTTATTCTTTTTTACTGGGAGATCAATCTTATCTGCTACTCAGTCCACATTACAGTCAAAAAGTGATTAGTTTCAAACACGTGTTAGTTGTAGCTTCAGCCACACAGAAAAAATGATACCTGATCTGATTCCATTTCTATATTCTGGAATGAATGACTTGGAACTGACTCTCATCAGCTGTGGCCAGGAGAGACTATAACATCATACAAATACTGCGATGGAAGCTGTGCATCTGAGGGACAGTTAAGGGTAGTGGTGTGCTGGAGCTGGCTCATAATGACTTACAAGAGCCAATTGTTAGGTTTTCAGAGATTTTGCAAGCTGGTTGTTAAACACAGTGATTGCCAAAAACTAGATTATATAAAGTTATAGTTAAATAAATTGTATTAATACAAAAGTAATACGTTTTTAAACTTATTTCTTCCTAATCCTTTCAACTAAAATTTAACATTAACCTATGTTTTTGAGGTTATATACACTTACACCTATTGTGTACATATGATGAAAATACTACATAATTGTGTTATTATACAATTGATGTCACAATGGTAACTTAAAATAGGTTGTGGGGGGTAGTATTTATGCCACAGAAACTGGCAAGCCCTACAAAGAAGATTTTTCCTTCTGGAGAGCTAAAGGAGTCAAAATATCCTTTTCCCTATCATCTACCACTACTGTAATAGGAGATAAGGGTTTTTTTCAAACTAGCTATAACAATTCCAACACAATTTTTCCTTCTATAATTTTTGACATTCTAATCAAGTTATTTTAAAAAGCTGAGTGTGTACCCAGTTAACACACTCAGAAGTTAATTGTTTATGAAATGTCAAAGACAAGCACTTACAAACGTTCTTCAAGTGATTGATTTACATTTTTCTAATCTTATCATCAGTGATAATAAAGGATTGAGGTTAAGGGCACAGACCCTGGAATCAGAAGAGGCAAATTCAAACTCTAGTTCTGCGTTATGCTAGCCATGAGCTTCTATCATACAATCTGCAAAATGAGTGTTAAATGAGAGTGCACATGAAGCACTTTCACAGTACTTGGCATTTAAAAATTAGTGAATATTGACTAGTTATTTTAGGACCTTATCTGTTTCCTTCACTTCCGGTTTGCCTAACTCTCCCAATACACACTTACGTATATATAAAACCCTCACCCATGTATTACCTATAGCCTAAATATAATGGCACTGTACTCAATTTCGATTTTGAAGTCAGACTATAAACATTTACCAAAAAGGCATACTTTATTTAGTTTTCATGTTTGCATCAACAAACATTTGTTGAACAGCTATCACCTTGGTTAGTACTAAGGGAGAATAAAACAATAAATAAAGTATCATACATTTCTAAATTTTCAAAAGATTTATGAATTTTTTACCATTGTTCTATTATAAACACTTTATATAAGTGTACTATTTGGGCACTCAAATTATATGCATCACAATTTTGTTTCAAAAAATAGGTAGGTGGTTTTAAGAATAAGTTATTGTTCATCAGAAGATGACAGTGAGTCTGGACAGATAGACACCGGCTTGGGTAGCCATGTAAGCAGATACCCACAAGAGAAGGGTCTCTGAGAGGAGCAGAAAGGCAGCATCATGGGATTACAGAGCGGGCGGTGAGCACTTGGAACAGGCTGGGTAATGCTTTTTTTTTTTTAAAGAAATATGCAAATAAATATAGTTCTCTTTTTATAAAGGTGTGCATGCATACTTACAGAAAATGGATTAAAATTAAAGCCAATTAAAGAAAAGTAGAAAGAGCTTTTCTTTACAATTGAGAAGCATGTTGGACTCCTTATACGGGGCAGTTTGGAGGGTCTTTTAAAACCTGTCAATATTAGGATGACTCCCATCTCTGGACTGAGCCTTACATTGATTCTTTAATTGAAGGAGATAAGTTTCAGGACAAACAGAGACCTGCAAACAGATTTTTACTATCTTTTCATTGTCCGTAAAAAAGATGAAGCATTGTCAGCACCCCTCTCCCTCCACCCCTACCATTAACTCTAGCCCCTTCCTCAATGAGGGTTTCTTGAGTTCAAGCATTCTGGAAGCCAAAGCTGGTATGGCTTGTAGACCCCTGGTCAGACACAGAAGACCAAGCCTGTCACCCAACAAGTTTTGTGGACCGGATCCACATGGCTGTTTCAAGGGTGTGGGAAGGTATTCTGTCCCTATGATAAGGCAGAAACTGCTTTTCTGAGTGATAGCCTATTTTATTGTATTGTATTGTATTGTATTGTATTGTATTTTCCAATTATACCTCAATTTTATTTTTCTTATTTTTAAGTATATTTTATTGATTATGCTTGTACAGTTGTCCCAATTTTTCCCTCTTTGCCTCCCCTCTGCCCCGCTTCCATCCAGCAATCCCCACCCCCTTAGTTCATGTCCATGTGTAGTGCACATATGTTCTTTGGCTTCTCCATTTCCTATACTTTTCTTACCCTCTCCTTGTCTATTTTGTACCTACCAATTATGGTTCTTAATCCCTGTGCTTTATTCCCCATTCTCTCCCTTCCCCCTTCCTACTGATAACCCTCAGAGTGATCTCCGTATCTATGATTCTGTCCTTGTTCTAGTTGTTTGCTTAGTTTGTTTTTGTTTTTGTTTGTTAGAATCAGTTGTTAATAGTTGTGTTTGTTGTCATTTTACTGTTCATAGTTTTGATCTTCTTTTTCTTAAATAAGTCCCTTTAACATTTCATATAGTAAGAGCTTGGTGATGATGACCTCCTTTAGTTTTGCCTTGTCTGGGAAGCACTTTATCTGCCCTTCCTTTCTAAATGACAGCTGTGTTGGTAGAGTAATCTTGATTGTAGGTCTGTGCTTTTCATCACTTTGAATACTTCTTTCCAATCCCTTCTTGCCTGCAAAGTTTATTTTGAGAAATTGGCTGACGGTCTTATGGGAAGTCCTTCATAGGTAACGTTCTGCTTTTCTCTTGCTGCTTTTAAGATTCTCTGTTTATCTTTAATCTTTGGTATTTTAATTATGATATGTCTTGATGTGGTCCCCTTTGGGTCCAACTTGTTTGGGACTCTCCGTGCTTCCTGGACTTGCATGTCTATTTCCTTTACCCAATTAGGGAAGTTTTCTTTCATTATTTTTTCAAATAAGTTTTCAATTTCTTACTCTTCCTCTTCTCCTTATGGCATCCCTATGGTTCAGATGTTGGCACTTTTGGAGATGTCCCAGAGTCTTCTTAAACTCTCCTCATTTTTTTGAATTCTTGTTTCTTCATTCTGTTCTGGCTGATTGTTTATTACTTCCTTAGGTTTCAAATTGTTTATTTGAACCTCAGCTTCCTTCTCTTCACTGTTGGTTCCCTGTGTTTTTTTCTTTATTTCACCTAGTGTTGTATTCATTTCTTACCTTATGCTTTTGCCACACTCAGTGTGTCCTCTGAGCATCCTTATCACCAGTGTTTTAAACTCTGCCTCTGATAGGTTGGCTATCTCCATTTTTACTTAGTTCTTTTTGGGGAGTTTTGTTCTGTTCTTTCATTTGGGCCATATTTCTTTGTCTCCTCAATTTGGCAGCCTCCCTGTGTTTGTTTCTGTGTATTAGGTAGAGCTGCTTTGAGTCCTTGTCTTGGTGCACCTGCTAAGTTGTATGGGGCAGAGCCTTGGGTATTCATCAGGGTGGGGCAACCCACTTTACCACATTGTGGCTCTGAATGTGGGGGAAGGGTTGGAGAGGGGAAAATGCAGCTTGGTCAGCACTCACCCCATTTCTAGTCACTTCACCCACTTCCTGTATATGACTGGAGCCCCTCAACCTGCTGCCCCAGTGTGGGTTTCCAGAGTGGGTGGGTTTGGGTTCATTCTGGGACTGTGAGGGCTCTTTAAATAGCCTCTCCCAAGAGAAAGGCAGCTTCTTCTGCTGTTCCAACCCCAACTGGTCTTTACAGCCCAAAGTTATGAGGCTTTATTTTTCCAGTGCTGGAACCCTGGGCTGTACAGCCTGGCCTGGGGCTAGAATCACTCGCTCCCAAGGTATCCCTCCTGATTTTCTCCAACACACATGAGTGTGGGACCGCCTGTTTTCCCATCCACTGCACTGCTGCCGCCTTGCTGCCACCACACCACATCCTCCCTGCCCCGGCCCCCGGCTCCACCCCTCCTACGCGTCTGGATGAATATGGCTTCTTTAAATCCTTGTTTGCCACACTTTCACACAGTTTGATTTTCTGGCAGTTCTGGATGTGGGGGTTTTTTTGTTTGGGTTTTTTTTTTTTTTGAAGTTAGTTGGGATCCTTCTTATGGCTGTGCAAGAAGGTGAAGCATGTCTACCTACGCTTCCATCATGACCAGAGGTCTGATTACCTATTTTAATCATCACTTATTAGGATAATAAAAAGGTCAGTTAATGAGCTAGTCAAATGTTAGTTATTTTAAGACATCAAGGACTCTGTGTCATCATACTCAACAGTTCAGCAATGTTTACTGTGGTATACAGATGATCTTTGCATAATGCAGGGGTTGGGGCACCAACCCCTCTAGTTGAAAATTCAGGTATAAATTTTGACTCCGCCAGAAACTTAGTTCTCCCTCCCTGTCTGTGGACAATTGGTTCCAGGAACCCCATGGATGCCCGAATCTGTGGATGTCCAAACCCCCTTTATAAAACTGGCATAGAACAATGCATACAGTCCCCACCCCTCACTGCCTCCAGCATGTGCACACTCCCAATCATGGATCAAAAACAGTGCAGGAATTTATTGAAAACAAATCATGTATAAGTGGATTCAAGAAGTTCAAATCTATGTTGCTCAAGGACCGATGATTTGCACTAAGTTATCTTTAAGGACTTATAAATCTACTTCAGGTGGTTCTAGAGGTTCCTTCTTTAAGACTTTCCTTCAGACTTTTTTCTAATCTTCTGCTCTCCACCTTAGGGTTTCCCATCATTTGGCCTCTCCATTTCTGGTCAAACCAGAAAAGCCCATTTGCTCTTCAGAGGTATAGATCCTTGATAGATGTTCTGCAGAGAGAGCTGCTACAGTACAAACACTCCTTCTCCATTTTTTTTTAACTTTTTTTCAGTTCTATTGAAAGTAAAAAATGTATACACTTATGGTAGAAAATGTGATACACATATACATTGTCAAGTGATTACCACGATCAAGTTAATATACACATCCATCACCTCACATAGTCACCATTTTTGGGATATAACAATAGCACAAGACTTACTCTTAGCACATTTCAAATATATAATACAGTGCTATGAACTATGGTTACCATGATGCAAATTAGATTCCAGGAACTTATTCATCATGTAACTGAAAGTTTGTTACTCTTGCTATTATTGCTTCCTGTTATTATGCTAGACCATTTAGTTTTGTTTTTTTTTACAAAAAGACCTCATCCTTACCAGGCATGAGAGAAGATAAGGAAGATGCAGTGTCAGGAACAGCAAAGTAGGTCCAATCATGTCAGCTTACGCATTAGTTTCCAACGGCACACAGATGGACAATATAGAAAAGAGGTTTGAATGTGAAGGCAAGTGTTAGTACACACAGACCTGGGGAAAAGCCCCAAGTCTGAAAATCTACCTCTGTAAGAGTATGGCAAGGAAAGGCTAAAGAGAGAGGCAGGCCACTTGAACCTGGCATTGAGCAGAGTTTATTAAGGAAAATTTACATACAAGGTGCATCTTGGGTGGCTACAAAACAAAGTGGATATCCTCCATAACCCCTTGATATGCACCAAAGAATTATATAGGGTAAAAGGTGGGGGCAGGTGGAGGGAATAGTAACTGGTACTAGTAGTGGATGCTATCAGGTTAGGGAAATTACTTTACATGCTTGACAAGATCAGGACAATGGCCCGTTCCAGGAACCTGCACTTAGTCAGAGGCAGGGTCAGGGTGCTGATGTGTGTCAGAATAAACATTGATTATGCTCAGACCATCTCTAATGGGGGTTTGCAGGAAGCAATCTCTATTCTGGCACAGGTCCAACTTGCAGGACAGACAGCAGTCACCTCATGCAACAGACTCTCCTTCACAGCAAACTGGGCTTTCCTCTTCTGGAGGTCCAGATAAGCATCTCAATGAAAGGTACACAGTCCTGCCTTGTGCTCTCTTCTCAACTACACACACTCAGCTAGGGCATTCTCTTAAATTTTCATCAAGCTGTTCAGAGTAAGCAGCCTGAAGTAGAGAAGGCCAAGAGACAAAGAATATGGGAGGGTCAGTTTTTTTTGCTGGTTTGACCAACTATTTTCTTTTCTTTTCTTTCCTCTTCTTTATTTTTCCTTTTTATTGAATTTCTTGGGGGTGACACTGGTTAACCAAACCGTACGGGTTTCAGGCACACTATTCCACAACCCATCATCTGTACACCATATTGTGTTCACCACCCCAAGACAAGTCTCCCACTATTTATCCCCCTTTAACCTCCTTCACCTCACCCCCACCCCCCACAATCACCATATTCTTGTCAATGTCCAGGAGTTGTTTTCCCTTTTTTTTTCATTTTCGTTTCATCTCTCCACCCCCTAACCCACACCCAGCCCCTCTATCAGCTTGCTCTCTATGAGTCTGTCTCTATTTTGCTTGTTAGTTCATTTTGTTTGACCAACTATTATAGGCACAAGTGTATTATGCAATAATGAGTTCCATTTTAAACTTAGACTAGCGCTCTTCATGCACAAGTTAAAAATAAAATATCCCCCAAAGACTGAAAACACTACTGTAATTTTTATGTACTCTAATCTTATTACTTTGCCATGTGTTTCAGGTCTTTTTTGTCTTTAAATAAATAAAGCATATTTGATGAAAGGTGAAGTCCTCTTTGTATTCCTTCTCAGTTCTGTTCCTTTTTCACCTAACAGTATATTTTCTAAATCTAACCATGTTGGTACATGTGGCTCTAGTTCATTTTTAATGCTGAATTGCATAGCCATATATGAATACAACACAAATGATTTATGCAATTAATATTGTATTTCATGCCTGGGTATGAAATACTTTATTGGTTGATCTATTTGTCTTACCTTACTAAGTACCATGCTGCCCTGTTTACTGTGGCTTTGTAAGTCTTCAAATCTGGTAGTATTAGTCCTCCAAAATTGTTCTTATTTCCTAAAATTGGCTTGGCTATCCCAAGTCCTTTTCATTTCTCCACAAGTTTCACCTTACCTGATCAATTTCTCTAAGAAAACCTATTATGATTTTAATTGGAATTGCTTTGAATCTGCAGATCAGCTTACGAAGACCTGACATCTCTGAACTCTCAATGCTCAGTGCAGGATGATCATCTCTTCATTATTTATATCTTCTTTGATCTCTCAATACTGTTTTGTAGTTTTATGTATTCTTAAGTGTATGTTTTTAATACTATTGCAAATGTTTTAAATTTTTATTTTCCAACTCTTTGTTGCTGTATTTAGACCTACAATTGATTTTTACATATGACGTTGTGTATTAATTATCTATTGCTGTGTAACAAGATACCCCAAAGTTTAGTGGCTTCAAAACAATGTAAGTATTTATTATCTCTCACAGTTTCTACCTGTCAGAAATTTCAGAACCACCCAGTGAGGCAGCTCTGGTTCATGAAATTGAGCCAGATATTGACCAGGGCTAGTCATATGAAGGTTGATCACCTTGAACTTGTATAGATTGGATGTTTATGCTTAATAGGTGCAGATCTGTGGTGAACCCAAGTTGTTTCTTAACCTTAACATGCGAGACTCAACCTTCAAATTTTGTTTTCCCTGTGAGTCTTGCTGGGTGTTGGTTTTAGTCGTAGAGTGGGTCATGATTAAACTTTACCTTAGGCCAATGTCCTTATTCTTATGCTGTGGCCTTTTTGGTATCTCAGGTGGATATCAGGGATATTATCAGTTATTGATGAGGTCTCCCCTTTGAAGGGCTAGATCGCCAAAGTTTCCTACCAATGCTTTTTCCCTAGCTTTGTTTGTCCTCTAGTATCTCTGTTCTGGTATCAACCTAATAGTAGCTGAAATCTGGTCATCTTTTCATGGCTCTACTCTGCACATGTGTTACTAAACTGCAAGTGGGGTTCGGCTGCCGCCTCCACCCTCTGGGCAAAATTCGAGAGGCAAAAGTTTGGTGATAAAGGAAAAGAGCCTTTATTCAGAAGCTTCACAATTTTGGGATAACAGCTTTCCATATGCATTAATCACTTACGCCTATCAATTACGGCTTAAATCTTTAGCTCCTTAGTTCTACTATCTTTTCCCACTGTTAGTTTTAATTATTTCTATAAGGGTTAGTTTACACACTAAAACAATGTAAGATACAAAAGCTACACAATTTTGGGAGAATGGCAGGCTTCTGCCTCAGAGGTCATCCCCTCGAGAACACTCAAAGAAGAGGAACGCTGCCACCCCCTGCCAGACCAGCCTGATCCTAAACTGCTCCCAGAGTTCCTTCCCATCCAAAATACCATCCATTGGGAAATGCAGCTGCAGCACGATCATCCAGGCATCCTGGAGGAAGAGAGAGCCAGTGAGGAAGCTGAGAGCCTGAGATCCAGAGAGCCGGCCCTCTTTTTATTTCCATGCTCTCCAGAGGCATAAAGCTTCTCAGACCATCCTGTCCTAGACTGTTTACCATTGCCTCCGGCAACCTCCTCCTCCAGCCGCCCCTCCCTACTCCACCTTAGTGATCTGATCAGATATCTGTATCCTGTGAATATCACTAGGCACTTTTCATTGTTACCTAAATTCTTTTACTCTCTAATGAATTCACAATTAATTACTATCAGTTTAATAGGAACTTCCCCCTTCAGAAGCTGTATTGTATTTTAAAACAATATTGTGATGATCCTTGAGGCCTGAAGAGAATATTTGGTTGTATGTTTTTAGTTTACCCATCATTATTCAAGAAATTATCTGCATCCATAACTAAGCTAAGTATCTAGAGTCTTTCAGTACTACATCTTCTGTTAAGTTCACTGATGATAATTGGTAGGACAACACATTTTTCCTGAACTATAGAAATAATAAAAGTAACAGTAGAGCCCTAGGCTGGTGGTTCAGTTGGTTGTATTGTTGTCCTGTACACCAAAACGTTGCAGGTTCAATTCCCAGCCAGGGCACGTACCTAGGTTGCAGGTTTGAACCCTGGTTGGGGCCCCGGTATGGGAGGCAACAGATAATGTTTTTCTCTCTCTCTCTCCCTCCCTCTCTTTCTAAAATCAATAAATATATCTTTGAGTAAGAATGTAAAAAATAAAATAAGTAAAATTAAAAGTAACAATAGCTTCAGCTTATTGAACGTTATTAACTGCCTTTTTCTAATCCTTTTATTCATTACAGCAAACCTTTGAAAAGAACTTCTAAATGTTCATTTATAAAGACACTATAGATTAGAAGTTTATTTCTTTAAGGCCTCATGCTAGTGAGTGGAATTTGTACAGGCTCATTGTGACGGCAAAGCCTTTATACTTTATCACTACGAAATCATCTACTTGAATAAAACAATATTCAACAAATCTAGAGTTCAATCCTTTAAAACCATGACAAGTTCTCTTTTCTATCAACATAACTAAAAGGAAAACCACATTTTTAAGCAGTTGTGCTTTTCTATTTTAAAACATAGCCTTATTTTAATAACAAAGATTCAAATATAGGATTATATATTAAATGTATATTAAATATAGGGTTATGTATTAAACATATCCATCTGCCTTCTGCCAGTTGATTTAGAAGCAAATCCCAGATTTCATATCATTTCATCTGCTAATATTTTACTATTATGTAATTATAAACATTCTTTTTTAAAAACATAATATTACAACTACAAAAATTAACAGCAATTCTTTCAAAATCATCCTGTCACCCAGCAAGGGACCTGGCCCGGGGGAGACCTGTCTAGGGTCATCCGACGGTGTGTGGGTTCTTGACCTCGTGTAGAAAGGATTTAACGACACGAGCCCAGGTTTATTAAAGCCGGAGACAGTGTAACAAGGAAGGGCTTAGCATGGAAGCAGCGATGGGAAAGACTAGGCTGGGCTGCCTTAGCTCACTGGGAAGTCAGAGAAAAGGGGGCCCTGGAGACAGGTTCAGGGGAGTAGCCTGAGACAACCTGCTGCTGCCCATTGCTCCCCTTGTTGCCAGTCTCATGGGGGCCCTTAGAATTTAGGAGATTTGTGCCTTTGTGAGAAGAGAGATAACGAAATGGCTCTGGCTGCTCCGCAGAAGGAGAACATGTGGGCTGGGTCCTCTCTCTAGAGGCTTTTATCTTTCTCTTGCAGGTGGGACTCTTAGGGGAGGTGTCACAGGGCAGGGTTTCAGCAGAAAATTCATCAGTTTTCCAAGTGTGCTCTTTCAGGGTGGAGGTCTCCACTGATTGAGTGGCACCACAGCAGGGGGGTTCGTCAGTCATTGCATCTGGTCCTGGTGCGGCCCACCTTGTTTTGCTGCTTTTCTGGGCCTGGAGCTAAAATACTACTGAGGCCCAAATAGTGTCTCTAGGGAGCTTACCTTCCAAGTCTGGCTGTGAATAGTTGGGCCAGTTCAGCAATTTGTCTCAGTTTCCCTGTTCTACTTGCCAAGGACCTCTCCTAACCTCCTACTATCCTGTTTTAATTAGACATCGATGCAGTGTTCAAAGCTTGCTGATGTGTATATGTGTATGGGTGTGTGTACATTTGTGTATGCAAATTGGTATCCAAATAAAGTTCATAGCATTAGTTTCATAGGGCTACTGTAACAAAGTATGAGAAACTGTGTGGCTTGAAACAACAGACATTTATTGCTTTACAGTTTTAAAGAACAAAAGTCTGAATTCAAGATGTTGACAGTATCATGTTCCTTCTGAAGCCCATAGGGAAGACTCCTTCTCTTTGCCTTGTCTAGCTTTTGGTTTTTGCTGGCAATCCTTTGCGTTGATGTGAGACAAACACCGATACGATACGGCTGCACCACTTTAATCTCTGCCTCCATTGTCACTTGGCTGTACTTTCCTGTATGCCTGTCTTCCTTTTCCCTTATAAGAACACCAGTCATATTGGATTAAGGGTCTTCCCTAATCTCCTATGACCGTTATCTTAGTTACATCTGAAACGACCCTATATCCAAATAAAGATACATTCTGAGGAACTGCAGGTTAGGGTTTCAACACATTGTGTGGTACACAATTCAACCTATAATATTCATGGACTGCAATTGGCTTATATTTTTTATGTCTCATAAATTTATTTTAAGTATTGATTATTTACTCCTCCAGCTTTCTGCCCTCCTTTCTTACAATAAATTTATTTATTTTTCTTTATTTTTATTGTTGACACTATTACATTTGTCCCCATCCCCCCTTGCTCACCTCCACACAGCCCCCGCATCGCCTTCCCTCTGGCCATCACCACACTGTGTATGGGTCATGCACGTATGTTCTTTGGCTAATCCTTTTACCTTCTTTCATTCAGTCTCCCATCCCCTTTACCTCTGACAGCCGTCAGTCTGTTCCATGTGTCCATGCCTCTGTTTCTATTTTGTTCATTAGATTCCACATATAAGTGAGATCATATGGTATTGTCTTTCTCTGACTGGCTTATTTCATTTAGTATAATAATCTCTAGGTCCATCCTTGCTGTCATAAAGACTTCCTTCATCTTTACGGCCATGTAGCATTCCATTGTGTAAATTGACCAAAGCTTTTTTTTTTAATTAAAAATTTAAAAAAATCTTCACCTGAGGACATGCTTATGGATTGTAGAGAGAAGGGTAAGGGGAGAGAAAGGGAGAGAGATATTGATGTGAGACAAACACCAATATGAGAGAGAAATATCAACTGGTTACCTCTCATATGCACCCTGACTGGGGACCAAACACACAACCTAAGTACATGATGTGTGATCAAATCCACAACCTTTTGTTCTATGGACTATGGAGCCACACCGGTCAGGGCTGCACCACATCTCTTTTAGCCACTCATCTGCTGATGGGCACTTGGGCTGTTTCCAGATCTTGGCTATTGCTAAAGACGCTGCTATAAACATAGAGGTGGGTATATTTTTTCAAATTGGTGTTTCAGGATTCTTAGGCTATATCCCCAGAAGTAGGATTAGTGGGTCATAAGGCAGTTCCATTTTTTATTTTTTGAGGAAGGTCCATACTGTTTTCCACAGTGGCCATACCAATCTGCATTCCCACCAACAGTGCACCAGGGTTCCCTTTTTCCTACATCCTCACCAGCCCTTTTTGTTTGTTGATTTATTGGTGACAGCCATTCTGACAGGTGTGAGATGGCATCTCATTTTGGTTTTAATTTGCATCTCTCTGATGTTTAGTGACGTTGAACATTTTTTCATATGTCTATTGGTCATCTGTATGTCCTCTTTGGAGAAATACTATTTTAGTCCTTTGTCTATTTTAAATTGCATTGTCTGTCTCCTGGTATTCAATTGGATAAGTTCTTTATAAATATTGGATATTAACCCCTTATCAGATGTCTCATCGGCAAACACATTCTCTTATACAGTAGCTTCCCTTTTCATTTTGTTGATCGTTTCTTTTGCTGTGCAGATGCTTTTTAGTTCGATGGAGTCCCATTTGTTTATTTATTTTTTTATTTCCCTTGCCCTAGGAGACATATCTGCAAAAATATTGCTAGGAGAGATGTCTGAGACTTTACTATGATTTCTTCTATGACTTTTATAGTTGTATGACATACATTGCAATTTATTTTTAAAGATACCTGCTTGTTTGTTCCATAATTTCCAACTGCTAATAATAGTTGTGTGTAATTGTTCCACATATTCACCTGTGCTTTGCCTGTGCCCCAGAACATGATTTCTCAGCATCAACACTACAGGCCTTTGAGTTGGATAATTCTTTGTAACTGAGGCAGGGGCTTTCTTTGTGCTATGTTTAACAGCATTCCTGACTTCTACACAATACGGGCTAGTTGTATGGGGTTGTGGCAACCATTATTTTCTCCAAACATTTCTAAATGTGCTCTGGAGACAGAATTACGCTGTCTTGGGAACCACTGATAAAAGTGTTGATGAGATCCAGGTTTAATTTTTGGGCAAGGTTTCTTTATAGATAGTATTATGTACTTCTATCAGGAGGCACATAACATCTGGTTGTCTTTTTGTTATATTAATTGGTAGCCATTAATAACCATTGTTTTGGTTTGTTTATTTAGTTAATGGATATAAAATGATGATGTCCTGGCTCTACCATTGCCTCGCCCTGGCCTTGTATTAGCTGGAATACTTTCATGGAGAGAAACTTTCCTTCATCAACTACTTGCTTATTAACCTTGAGATACAATTCTAATTTGAAAGACAAGGTAAATAATAATTTCTTTTTGTTTACCAGTTTTCAAAATAATGAACTGTTCCCTAGCATTATTCAAAAGGGGATGAAAAAAATTTTAAACTATTATAAATTCATGGAGTAAAACATATTTGTTATGTTTCAATCTAATACAGTTTTACCTTTACAGAAGCTCCAAATATCCCATATGTGTCCAGTGGGAGACAGTTTAGTTAGCAGCTCTTCTGAGTAATTTAGTTCACATTTTTTTATTACTTTTTCCTTGTATGACAAGATGATCTAGGTTCATATTGTACATTTGCCTTTCCTACAATGATATTCTCTAAGACTCTGGACTGTGTTTCCTTTGCTCCTCACTCTAAGAACCTTTACAGAGTAACAAATCCAAACTATCTTTCCTTTTTTCTGAATCCACACACTTGATAGATGTATATCCTATCTATACATAGTTGTATATCATTACATTCACCATAGGTAAGGCAATTGAGAGGGGTGGTGAAGGCCAAGACTCATTGAAAAGGGTATGAGCTCATCAACGGCATTAAACTTCAATAAAAGCACACAATACTGCTAGTTCAAGGAAAGCCTCACATCAGTGAAAACCAGTCTGCAACCTGGCTATATTACTTGGCCCTGGCTTGATTAATATTGAATATTGTGAAAATATGTTTCAGAGACTCTAGATTTTGTTTTCTTCCTGTGAGGAATGCTGATCACTTTCAAATTGTATAGGCTTGCTTTTACATTTTATAGGTGTGGATCTGTGGAAAGCCCAAGATGTTTTCCATTCCCACCCTCCAGTGGGTTTAACCTTGAAATCCTGTCTCTCTGCAGATCCTTGTACTACTTTTGCTTTAGGCTGGGTCTTAATTAGGTCTTCAATCTAAAGTTGTGGCCTGTCCCTCAAATATTGTCTCAGGCACTTGACCTCTAACTCGTGACCTGGGTTCCAGCTCATCGGTTAATGTTGCTTGGTCTCTGTTACTGGACCAAAATGTCTTTCTCTCTCTCTCTCTCTCTCTCTCTCAGCCTTTACATATGCTGTTCTCTGCTTGGGAGAGTCTTGCCTTCACCTTTTTCTTGGTATCAGTCTCAACCTCACCTCCTCACAGAGCCTTTACTAGTTTTTCTACATTAAAAGCGCTCCCCACTCCCTGCCTTGTCGTATTAGCTTTTTGTCTTTTTCATAAAATTCATCATGAGTTTTGTTTATTTATGCCTTGTCTTCCTAGCTAGATAGAACTTAAATCCTAATATATATATATATATATATATATATATATATATATATATATATATATGAACTCCAGTGTCCATAACAATATTTGGGATTTGGGACTGAATAGGAATTTGATCAATATTAGTTGACTGAATTAAAAATGAATAGGACATTATAGAACAATTTTATTAATTCTGCCTCTTCTTACATAATCATTGAATATCAACCTGAATTGAACCATGGGCAGATCTGCCACCTAAAACCCTCCTAGTCCCCCCTTTTCTTTTTACCATAAAAATGATCCAGCTCATCACCCTTGTCCTATCTCCCCTTCACCTAAACTAACAGTCTTTTAGTTCTCAACTAGGCTTTATTTTCCCCTTCTCCAGAAAGCTTTCCTTGACTCTTACTGCATTCTGTACCCCCACCCCAGTCTGAGTGACATGCCCCTAAGGGTTCCACTAACATCCTTAGCTTACTCTATATGAGGCACTATGTATTGTCTAGTGGGCAGCCTGGCTGGAGCCAAATGACCTGCATTTGAGCCATGTTACTTACACTCTTGATCTTTTGTACTTAATTTCCCTTTATGTAAAATAGAACTAGTAATATAATTTAATTAGGTTTTTGGATAACCAAATCATATTGTGTAGGTCAAATGCACACAATAAGAATACACAATTTTTTAGCTATTATTCTTACATAGTAATTTCCTATTATCTCTGTATTATACTAAAAATATCTTAAAGGCAGAGGTACTGTTCTGGTAACTCCTGATTCATAAGTATTCCTTATGTAGCCGGGTTTTATATTGAGTTGGTCAAAAAGTTCATTTGGTTTGTTTTTTTTTTTGTAAGGTGGCTCTAGCAGCGCTTAGTTGTCTTTAATTCCATTCGAAACATTTGTTATGTTGTATTGTGACAGCTGTCCTACAGTGTACATTTTTAAAAACTTATTAAAATTGGCGAACTTTTTGTAGCTATTTTAATATAGAAGATGGAAGTAAATATGCAACATTTTTGGCATATTATGCTTTATTATTTCAAGAAATAATATTTATTATTTCAAGAAATAATTCAAGAAAGGTAAAAACGCAACTGAAACTCAGAAAAAGATTTGTGCAGTGTATGGAGAAGGTGCTGTGACTGATGGGACGTGTCAAAAGTGGTCTGTGAAGTTTCATGCTGGAGATTTGTCGCTGGATGGTGCTCCACCGTCGGGTAGACCAGTTGAAGTTGAGAGTGATCAGCATTACACCACCAGGGAGATAGCCAACATACTCAAAATATCCAAATCGATAAAGTTAGTGGTGAAAATGAAAAAGGTCTTTTATTTTACAGAAAAATCCTATGGACATTTTGGCCAACCCAATATCTACTGAATTGTTTTTCCTTCTTCTTCCTGAAAACCCACCAGATGGCTCCAAACAATTCTCCATTTCTGTTTTTGCACTCCTTAAAAATCTTGCCACGGCCTTCAATTTGGTCTCAACTTATTTCAAAGGCCATCAGGGACCAAGATACTCTAGACTCCGTCTTTCTCTGACCATACCATTTGTTGTTTTCACATAAGTTACATTTTTTTCCTCTTCAAATTTTCTTTCCTTTGTAAACGCAGTTATGGAGCAGTGTAACAAAGTTTCATTTTCATTTCTTTGGACAATGAACTCAAAGTTTCCTTGCATATTTTACCATATTATGTAGTTAAATTTTTGGTCACTTCTCTAGTTTCAATTTCTCAGTAGTCTTCAATCAACTGTGTACCCCCGAGCCTCGATAATTTTTAAAAATATCAAATTTATTATGTGAACTAAAATGCAATATTAACACGCATTATACTGCCCTTCCCCAATTAAAAACAAAACCAGTAAGCTTTTATGACAAGTGAGCTGACTGCATCCTGTGCTGCCTTCGGTAAGCCTGGGACACCAACTAAGAAAGTACCCCTGGTAACCAGAGAAGAAAGTGGCTGCAGCAAAGGAAGGGGACCAGCCCAGACTTGCTGAATAAGTCTCCGGTTTCCAGAATTGAAAATCAGGACTCCTGTGGAGCAACAGGATGTACTTTTGTCCTGAAGCTCGAAGGTCCGCTCGTAGGCGTTGCAGGTGAGAAAACCCAACCACCTAACAGCATTCAGCGCGGCAGACTGCGGGTGAAAAACCACGGCCACCTAATCACCAGAAGGACTTATTCTAGGGACCGCCGGACTGCAGGGGCGGAGCGAGGCGACAGGCCGACGTTATGTCTCGTTCCCTTGCCCGTTTCGCTCCCCCGCCTCTCTCCGCACTGTGACGTTGCCAGGGAGGAACGAAGCGTAAACAGCGCAGGGCATTTCGGGAGTGGGATTGTTTCATGCAGGAAGCAGGCTCCATTTTAGCGCCGCCCGCTGTCGCCATCTGTTTCCCTTCCCTCCCACTTATCCCCCCTCCCGTCCCTACGCTCCAACGGGAAGACTGGGCCTAAGCCTGCGGAGGCTGGAGTGCAGGAGGGAAGGGGAGAAGGGAGAAAGGGGAAAAGCGAGGAGGAAAAGGGTGAGTCGGCAAAGGTGAGTGGTAGAGGCAAAAGTGCTTAAGCACGCAGCCCAGCGGACGGACTGACGGACGTTCCCGTGCTACTGCGGCCGCGGCTGCGGCCCACGCGCGAGTCGCGTCGAGGCGGCGGCGGCGGCGGCGGCGGAAACAGGAGAGGAGCAATGGCGGCCGACAGTCGGGAGGAGAAAGGTTAGTGCGGATAAAGGTGACGGGCGGAGGCGGGGCTCGGGAGTAAGTCGGCGGAGCGGTGGTTCTCCATTGCAGGGCGGGGGTTGGGGAGTTGGGCTGCCCCACGCGGAGCCGGTGCCCCCACCGAAACACTTGGACACACTGGAAGAGAACGGGCCTGCCCTTTCGTTCTGGATCTCCATGTGACCTAACACTTCATCTGGCCTAGGGTGTTTCTTTGATCCTAATTCCCCTCTTCACTTTCCGTTTAGCCGTCTTGGGCGGGGCTAAGATAAGGCCTTTTCGGAGTTGCAGGCCCTTAGGTTTATTTCCTGGTAGGATTATGCCCATAGAATGCCGAACAACCTTCTGTTAGGCTAAATTTCGAAAACCCTTAATGCCACGATCAAAGATGGTAGTCTACTGAGTATGTTTAAAAAGTCGTATAGGTAGGTGGGTTATTAATCTCGAGAAATATGTGCAAGTAACCCCTGGCTGTTCCTATTAAATAGGCAAAGTGGTAAAAATCGTCAGGTCGGGTCCTAGAATACTTATTTTGGAAAATATGACGTTTGAAAAGGTAATTATGTGACTTAAGCCTGACAAAAAATTTCTGACCACTATTCTGATAAAAATATGTAGTACTTATTTCTTAGAGGGTACAACCAGGAACAAATGGGTGTAATTTATAGAGAGTTGGAGGGATAAAATTACGGTGAAATATAGGAAGAACTGATGATGTCAGAATGGAATGCCATGTCTTTGGAAATACCGACCCCCCCCACCCCACCCCAGGCCCTAAGATGTTAATGTAGATCCTGGATCAATACATGCTGCCCTAAGTTCTTTTCCAACCCTAAGATTACCGCGATGGTTTTGGAAAGGTTATAGTTGATAAAAATACGGCACAGCTGCTGTTCTATATTTCGTAAATCTACGCTTCTGTGTACCTTATTAATTGGGGTGGGGATTTGTTCAATGGGTTCTAGAGCCTCGTTGCATCGTTGTACTCTTTTCTTTAATTTTTCTTTAGAGAAAGAAGAGTCTTCGTGGTGCAATAAACTGCCCTAGGAGAGGGGCATGCTTGGGAAGTGCAGTGGGTGGTAATATATTTAAGATATTGCTCCTGTCCTAAAGCAGTTAAGTGGTTAGGATATAGTAGTTTAATTTTCCTTTCTTAAATGAATCCTGAAAAAAATCTCCATCCCTACTTTTTTGAGAAATCTGGAAGGAATAGGATTGCATGGTATCAGTGAATAAAGGGAACTGCTTTTAATTAGTAGTAAAGTCAGTTATTAAACCAAATTATTTTAATCGATAATTCAACCAACATTTGATTGTGTGGGCGTGGATGGCAGTTGTCGGTGAGAGGAACCAAATGCAAAATGAGTAAAACTCAGTACTCAAGAATTCGCAGTCTGTTGAAACATAGTTGCAAGTCAGTAATAATAGATAGATACAGTAATGTACATTGAGGAAGAAAAGTGGGTGATGTTTTAAGTATTTTTGTTTTAGAAATGGAGCTACTGATGAAAATGCAGTCCAAATACATAAACTTTGTAACTATAATTGGGAAGCAGTAATGCCACCTATTAGGAGTACTTAATGATAAATTGTCCAGCCTTTGAAAGGCCTCACATTTGTGAAGTTTTTATAAAACTTAATTTACATAATTGATTTTACCTGTTTTAAATTTTTTGATATATGTGCTTATCTATATAGTTTAGAGCAAGATTATCTCGTGTTTATTGGGAAAGCTAGCAAATACAAACCTGCTGGAATTGCTTACTTAGTTTGGAAATGGAAAGATTTCTAGAGTAACCCATTTTGCAAATAAGGAAACTGAGGCCCAGGGTGTCTAACTCACTTGATCATTGTCACACAGCTAGAGTAATAGCCAGAATTAGACTCAATACTTGCCTTTTTTTCTCATATTTGAACAAGAAAAAGTGGGAAGCTGAGTACTTATTATCATCAATTATATTTTATGAAACATTGGAAAACGGTAAAGATAAGCTTTGCAAGAATCTTAGACATATCACAAACCTTAGGTCCCTTCGAAATGGTTTTGTAACAGAACAGTTAAAAGATTTTTGGTCATAGAGTTCTTTGATTATTGGGTTTTTCACATCAGCTGTGTAATAAAGGGATATCATTCTATAATGCTTCTGTAATAACCATACTTAGCAACTAAAGCCTATATAACTTGAGAGATTTCCAGTTTTTTGATTATTTGTCCAAAAAGTAGATCTGAAAAGGAATTGCATTATTGATGGTGATGACTAATGTTAAATGCTGTTTCTGTATGAGGAAGTACACATCTTTTATATTATAAACACCTTGTTTAATTTTATTTTTTTAAGCTCCTACAAAGTTCTTTCCAAAAAATAGTTATAAAGTTTAATGTGGATAATGAATTACCCCTTTCATAAATAATGTGTTTTCTGCATTACCAAACTGGAAGCTCCAGGAGGGCCAGGAGGAGTATGTCTTGTTCACCAGGTTCCTGGTGTGCAGTAATTGTGTTGTAAATTATTACAGGTTGGAGTTCATTAATAACTGACTGGTTAGGTGACATTTGCTATTGATGACCAAAGCCAAGAGTTTCAGAGTTTGAATTATATCTGTACACACACACACTTAATGCAGGCAAGCACATACAAATATGTACAGGCAATTAGGTGTACAAATGCATATGTATACACATACTGTAGTCCTCTGTATTGTATATCCTTAGGATAAAATTGACTTTCTTGGTCCACTTTAGTTAGGGCTCTATAAAGTATAGAGTATGTATTTGGTATTCTAACGTGTTTGTCTTACCCACAATAAAACTGGGGTAAAAAATTTTGTCCTGGCTGGTGCGGCTGTGTGGATTGAGTGCTGGCCTGCAAACCAAAAGGGTTACTGGTTCCATTCCCAGTCATGGCACACACTGGGTTGCAGGCCAGGTCCACAGTAGGGGGCATGTGAGAGGCAATGACACATTGATGCGACTCTCCCTCTCTTTCTCCCTCCTTTCTCCTCTCTAAAAATAAAAAAAAATAAAACTTTGAAAAAAAATTAAAAGTACTCTTCTTAGACTTCAATTGCTTGTGTTTTTGGAAGACAAATATGGATGGGATGGGAAATCCAAATCTCTACACTTCATTTAGAGGATTGACAGTTTTGAATGACAAAAAAGTAACTTAAGACTGTCTAATGTAAAATGTAACAGAAAAGGAGGTTCCAGGAAATCTTGCTCCATTGCCATACCCCAGTAAAACTATATGTTAAATAAAATAAAAAGTATAATGTACTCTGGTACCCCATTTGGAAAACAAAATGTGTAGTATATTTACCCACTAGTTTCCTTTATTTAAATATTTAGGTTTCAGTCTGAGGCTGGATCCTGAAATAAATAGTATTGTGCGTCCGTTGACCTAGAAGCTTCTGGGGTTAAAAAAAATGGACAGATAAAGGTTGATTTTCTACACTAATATCCCTGGAGTCTGGTCTTATTGGACCAGGAATTGCAAGATTAAAGTGGAAAGAGCTCTACATTTGGATTTAGAATTGTGAGATTTTAGTCATTTTAATTCTGGGGCTTGATTTTGGAGTTGTTGCTGCATACATAACCTTCTGAAGATTAACTACTTTGAAATCCAATTAGATTTTTAAGTTCCCATGTTTATTTCAAACCAGAATTCCCCAATCAAGTGACAAAACACAAACCTTGTTACTGCTGACATCTTGTTAGTTTTTGAACAGGCTCTTAAAATATTGATTCTTTTTATTTCCTTATTTTTGCCTCCTGTACCCCGAATCTACACCTTTATGTAAAAACTCAGTTTGCTAATAGTTAGTGATAACTGAAATCTTGCTAGCTTAGCTTGCACCAGTGAGCATTAAATAAAGTCCATATGCATCATATATTGGGAAGGCAAAAGGTTCACAGATGATTACACTTCCACAGAGGGCTCAAGCTAGCAGCAGCCTGTTTTGTTTTTAACTGAGGCAACATTTAAAAGTCAGGCAATTACAAATAAAAATCTGAATTTGGGAATTCTCTTGAAAATTTAGAAGATCTGACAACATGGTACCTGCATTCTGTCAAAGCAGTTAATCCATGGGAGTTGAGTACAGTTATCGCCTTTGGCATTTCTACTCTTCGCAAAGTACCGTATTTATGAAAATGGAGTTTGGTGTCCCCTGTGCCTCAGTGTTTATTGAATTGAATCTTTGATTGATTTGTAGTTATTTAACATCAGTGTTACTTAGGAATTTCAGACTTATATGCATACTAGCGTCAGGCAGATAAAAGATAAAGTACTTGTTTAATACAATAGGAGATGGTGAATATACATTAAAAAATAAATAAAAGAGCAAGGACTGTCCACGTTCAGGCAATATATATAGTAAATGAACTGATGTACCAGGCGTAAACCCAGATTTTCTCCTACCGGACCTTCACAGACGTTGCCTTCCCTGTGTCTTAGAGGAAGGCTGATAGGACTGCTTCAGCTGGCTGCTTTCAGGGAGAATCTGGGCCCCTAATGATCAAATAGCTCTTTAACAATACAAAGTTTGGGTTTTTATGTTAAATCTTAGTTGTCAAAACCAGTGTGTCCAAGAAGCTGGATTTCACCTAACAGTCTATTAGTGTATAATTTTTGGGTGGATTTGAATTTTAGCCATAAATAGAAATACACTGTTTAATGAAGCATTTTATGTTTCATTTGAGCTAATACATTTCACTTACATGTGAAAAAATTCATCTGGTTGTGGCATCTTAAACACAATTTTTGAGGTTTTAAAATGATTTTTAAAAGGCTGAATAGTTTTTTATGTAGACTTACCAAAAAAGTAAAAATAATTTGAAGTGCTTTATCAAAGAAATAGTGCATTAGTTATTTTCATAGTACATGAATTGTGTGTTCCTAGAACTTTTCTTAACCTGGCATTTGCTTTCCTTTGTTCATTTACCTTAATATTTTTAAGCTGGGTTGCTTCTGTCAAACTACTGTGGAGTAATTTAATATATACATATTTCTATGCAGAATAATGTTAAATTTCAAAACAAAAAGAGGGATTTAAAACATTTACTAAAGTAATTTAAAGTCACCAGAGAACTTGTGGGCATTACTTTCTCAGTTTTTTTGTTTTTTTTTCAAAAAGGATATGCCACTGATGGTTGGTCTTTAATAGCAGTAGCTTTTGAAAATATTAAAATAACCTTTTCTTTCTCCATGACTAATTCATTCTAAATTGAAAAAATGAATTAAAATATATACTTAAGTGTACATTTTCTAGCCAAGGAAAGAAGGGGGTCAGAGGAAGCAGCTTAAGTTAGCTTTATAACTCAGTACTATAAACTCGCACCTTTTCGGGGTTTTAAAAAATACACCTTACATTTATAATTAAAATCCTTAAGTTTAAAGGAAACAAAGTAGATGGTGATTTTGAAAACATGTGCAGGATACCAAGTATTTGACACCTCCCCCAACAAGAGCCGGAGTCTCAGGTCTGTCTCCTCTGTGCGAACTGGTGTAGACCTTTGTGATTGCCGCTGATTACTATACTGCGGTGATGTTGCTGAGCTTTACCTGGCCCTTTCTCTCCTGGGATCTGTACATCTTTAGAACCCTAAATCACCAGGTAAGAGGTCTGCCTACCCTGAAGCCGCCATGGTGGAGAGTGGCCACAGAGAGAAATGCCCCGGAAGCCTCAGCTGTGTTTGAGCCTGCCCATCCTAGGTGCCAGCCAGAAATGTGAATGAGCAAGCCTTCAAATGGCGCTAGCCCTGGACACCATCTGAGAGATCTGCCTAGGCTGAGCTTCAGAACCATAAGTGATAATAAATTATTGTATTGTTCTAAAACACCAAGTGCTGCCCTGACTGGTGTGGCTCAGTTGGTTGGAGTATTGTCCTATGCACCAAAAATATTGTGTGTTCAATTACCAGCCAGGGCATGTACAGGAGCCAACCCATTGATGTTACTCTCTCATGTTGATTTTTCTCTCTCCCTCCCTCCCTCTCTCCCTCCCTCCCTCCTTTCCCCTCTCTAAAAATAAATAAAGTCTTAAACACACCAAGTTTTGGGCTGGCATTGATGTTTCTCTCATATCGATGTTTCCCTCTCTTCCCCTTCCTCTCTTAAATATAAATAAAAACTCTAAACATCAAGTTTTGGGGTGGCATGTTATATAGCAATAGATAATCAGATTACTGAAAAAATTTTGTTTTGTATTTTGGACCAAGCTTTGTATATCATATCCCTGAATCATTAACAAAGGGCTTGTGGCAGGCAAGGTTTATTAGAATCTGATAGTGTGATAGGAAAAGACTTACACGTTGGAAAACTCATCAGGATATTCTGATAATTACCCTCCCCAAACACTGATATTTTTATTCTAAATACCTCTTACCAGAGGTGAAGAAACTGCAGCTCAGACTGGAATTTTCCCAAGGATACCTAGGTCTTAAATGGTAACCTGGATTTTCTTTCTTCGAAGTCAAGTATCTTTCTCCTTTCTGTCACATTTCAGTAAAAAAGTAATTAGGTTTATTGATGGAGAAAAATAACCTAACATGTCATATATATCAGGGCTGGCAAACTTCTGTAAAGGGCCAGATAGTAAATAATATTTTAGGCTTTATGTGGGCCACATACGGTCTTTGTCATGTTTTTCTTTGCTCTTTTTTTTTTAACACAACCTTAAAAATGCAAAAACCTTTCTTTTCTCTTGGGTCAAAGACAGGCCCTGTGCTTAACTTGTTCTGTAGAATTTAGTTTGCCAATATTGTAACAAAACCACAGTTAGCTTATTGGTATCATGGATTATAATATAGACACAAATGTGTGGACCATTAAGTGAAGATGCTATGGTTGATCTTAAAGTATATTTAAGATGCTATAATGTTGGTAATAAAGAGCATTCTAGTGCACTGTATTGAAATTAATCGTGCACACTACTTTTTAATAATTTATATTATTTGTTGTTTCCTTGTACTTTGTTTAAAGGTGTTTTTCAATCTAACCCTAGATTTAGAAAGGCTGAACTTTAGACTCCTATCTATTTCTACACAAGTAATTTTGTATATCTGCAGAGGAATGGATGATAAAGCATACCATATGTGTTTCTTCTGAATATATGATACATGGGAAAGTTATAAAGTGTTAAAAAAGCAGGCATTGGTTAGCATTTGTCTTAAAAATTTATAGATACTTTTTGAAAGTAATCTCTGAATTTTACTTGATAATTATTTGTTACAGCTTTTGTAAACAAAAATTCACCTTTTAGTGATAGGGAACTCATGATTTAGGCATGTCTGAAATTTAGGTTGATTTAAATGCAACTACCTAGTTCTTTAAGTCTGTTATTAAACACTTATAAAGTGTATAATTTCACATGAAGGTCCACACTTTTGAGCTGATATTTCTAATTAAGAACTAATAATTTCATTAAAAGAAGTAGCACTGCATTTACTTACTTGCCTACTTTGTTGTGATAGTTTTAAATTTTTTCTTTTTGTTTCTATAAATGTAGTCTGTCAAGATCTGTTGGGACCCACTTTTTTTTTCTGACTAGAGAGCTTTTACCCAAGAATTATTAAATACCTGCCAAACTTGGACTTTCTTCTATCAGATTATATGTTTTTACTTTATAATATAAGGTCTAAAATTTTGTTTACCACCATTCAGATCTTGAGAGAATGTCCTCCTTATTCGTGAAAACATTGAATCCAGAAGGTGAGAGAAGCCTTTTTGTTTGGCATATTTTGATTTTAAATAACATTTAAAAGAATAAGTAAACAAAAATGAAAGAATCCATATGTTCTTTAGAAAAATGGTGAAGTACAGATAAACATTGTATCACCAAAGAAATCAATTGCTGTGCCATACATAATGTTCAGGTTTTCTTAAATAGCAACTATGTCTAACTCCAGATACCGAGGAGGGGTTGTGTTTGCTTTTCTGTATCCTGCCCTCACCTTGCTTCCCTTCTCAGTGCACCTACGTTAACTGTGTTGTTTCTCTGCAGTCACTGATTTCTATCACCCCTTGGGGAAATTTGAGTCCTCTCTAGCTTGCTTATAGATTGGATTAAAATTTCCCCAAGTTAATAACCCTTGCTATACTTTGCCACATCTTAAATTTGAGAAACTGGTTTTAATACTGGAACACTTAATGTAGAAAACTTTTAGATTTAGTTCCTTATAAGAAAAATCACTTTAAAATGTTAAAGCTTTGCATGTATTTCTAAGACTTACTTTGTCATATTGGAGAGTGTGAGGGTGGGAATGTGGTGACAAAACTAAACTGAATTCTTGTAAGTTCTCATGATCATTGAACAGTATGTCAGTTATAGCAAGTTTCCTTGTGTGGACAAGTTACATTTTTATAGTCCATACCAGCAGCTTCAAACGTTTTTGATTGTATAGCACATCAATAATGTTTTTCTTTTAACTTCGACATTATTTCAAAAAAATAGCAATAAGAATAGTACAGATAATTTACTTTTCAGCCATATTCCGCAAATGTTAACATTTTACCACATTTGTCTTTCTAATTCATATTCTCTCTCTCTTACACACATTTTCTCTCTCAGTGTATATTTGTGCATAGCATGCAGACATACTTTTTTCCTGAGTCGTTCGTTAGTCAATTGCAGACATGATGCTTCTTTGCCCCTAATACTTTAGGTATGTATTTCCTAAAAATTAAGACCAACTTTTACTTAACTATAGTACATACTATCAAAATCAGGAGATTAGAATTGGTATTTACTATAATCTATAGACCTTATTTGCAGTTCTTTAGTTTTCCCAATTATGTTTCAGATCAAGTGCTGTATTCACTTAGTCATGGTCACTTTAGTCTCCTTATATGACATTGACATTTTTGGATGTTCCTTAATTTGTGTTTGTATGATGTTTCCTCATGTATAGTTCCAAGTTTTGCAGTTTTTCATAAGAATATCACAGAACTGTTGTTCTGTTCTCAGTGCAGGAGATACATGATGTTAATTTGACCCACTATTGATGATGGTAACTTTGATTACTAGATTATGCTGGAGTCTGTTAGCTTTTCTCTTGGTAGTCAATAAGTATCTTGCGGGGAGTACACAGTCCTTGGTAAATGAATATTTATAAGTTGTACATATGTATTTCCATACTAATTTATTGTACAAATTTTAAGCAGTTAAAAAATGTAGAAATTAAAGAATGTGAAATACAGTGTAGAGGTTCTAACATTACCTTTTGTGTCCTTGTATATCCTTTCATACTCTATAGGATATATACTCCTGGCTTTGTAGAGCAGGCCTCTATATCAGCTTCTTACTTTGTATGATTTTATAGGAATTACTCTTTTGTCTTCATCCTGAAATAAAAGATTTTTCAAGGTTATGTTCTTACACTTCTGTAGCCTTAATGTAATGATTTTCCCTCTTTTAATTTTTGTGCTTTCAGATGGAGAACTAAATGTTTTAGATGATATTTTGACTGAAGTACCAGAACAGGATGATGAACTGTATAACCCAGAGAGTGAACAAGATAAAAACGAGAAAAAGGGTAAGATTTCTGTTATTTTTCTTACAATAACTGTAAATAGAGATTTAAATTTTTTTAAGAAAATGACTTTTGTACTTGTTTCTTGAGGCATTAATACCAAAAGCACAATCATAAACAGTGGTACATCATGCCACATGAGTAAGAATAATTTTTTTTTTAAATGTGTGAAATGTCTCAAATAGATGAATTTGTTCCAAGTTCTGAAAGGTGCATTTTCTTTATGATTAATTTTGGGATAAAGTTATTTCAGAAGATATTTTAAATAAAGGAGGGTTTTCCCCTTTCTTTGATGTATAGTATTTGTTAATCTTTGGTGAAATAAATGGAATATTCAAACACTATTATATGTTACTTTAAATTGTGTTTTTAAGGATCAAAAAGAAAAAGCGACCGAATGGAATCTACTGACATCAAACGACAAAAACCCTCTGTTCATTCAAGACCGTTGATTTCTAAGCCACTGAGCTCATCAGTTAGCAATAACAAAAGAATGGTTAGTACCAAGGGAAAGTCAGTTACAGAGTATAAAAATGAGGAATATCAAAGATCTGAAAGAAACAAGCGTCTAGAAGCTGATCGGAAGATTCGCTTATCAAGCAGTGCCTCCAGAGAACCTTATAAGAGTCAACCCGAAAAAGCTTGTCTCCGGAAAAGGGATCCTGAAAGGAGGGCCAAATCTCCTACACCAGATGGCGCTGAGGTAGTAAATATTATTGCAGCTATAAAACAGAAAGCAGTTTTTTTTCTGAGGCTTTAGAACTATTTATTCACTCTGACCTTGTCTGTTATATGACTGCTGATTCCCTTTTTCTTTAAACATCAGAGAATTGGGCTTGAAGTGGATAGACGTGCAAGCAGATCCAGCCAGTCTTCTAAGGAAGAGGTGAACTCTGAAGAATATGGCTCTGACCATGAGACTGGCAGCAGTGGCTCTTCTGATGAGCAAGGCAACAACACTGAGAATGAGGAGGAAGGGGTGGAAGATGTGGAAGAAGATGAAGAGGTAGAAGAAGATGCAGAGGAAGATGAAGAAGTAGATGAAGATGGAGAGGAGGAGGAGGAGGAGGAAGAAGAGGAGGAGGAGGAAGAGGAGGAGGAGGAGGAAGAAGAATATGAACAGGATGAGCGAGATCAGAAGGAAGAGGGAAATGATTATGACACTCGAAGTGAGGCCAGCGACTCTGATTCTGAATCCGTTTCCTTCACAGATGGGTCTGTCAGATCTGGTTCAGGCACAGATGGATCAGGTACTATGTGCAAAAGTTTGTTCTTTAAAAACTTTTTTTGACCTGATTGGTTTTATTTTTGAACATGTTTAAATTGAATTAGAAAGTGTATGAGGAGATGGAGGAGGTCAGTAGGACTGCCTTGAGTTTTTTTTTTTATAATTACAAGTTTTGAGTATTGTAAAACCATTTGATTAAGATTTACATACCTTTGTAAAGGCATTTACCTGCTTGAATGTATTGTATTATAAATGAACATAAGTTTATTTTTCTGTAAGGAAATGTGTTCCAGGTCTTATGTTAATGAATTCTTAAATTTTTATATTAGCTACAGCTTTTTTTAGACAGTGATGTGCATGAAGTATATGGCACCTGTGCACGAGGTAGTACAATATTTCCTTGTTAAATGCCTCTAGGTTTTCGTCATGTGGCAGTAGAAATTGAAACAACTCTTTCTTTTGGGATCACAAACTCTTCTTTCAGTTCTACATCTGTGTGTTGACTGACTGGTGCAGGGTCTCCAAAGGGTTGGGTGTAACAGAATAAAGTGTAAAACAAGAGTGTATAAAATTCTTGTGGAAAGATTGGGTAAGAGCCAGCTTGGTCATTCCTTTATACTGCATGTCCCACCACTTTATCCCTGTTCGGTCCATGAGATGTCGGCAGGTTAGGTGGCTGCAGTCACTAGGCTGAGGGGCCCCTTTTAGGAAAGAAATTCAGAGGGTACAGCAAGGAGAGGTCAGAGTACTTGAAGATCTTTACCCACTATATAATGATTATGCCCTCACAGCTGTCTTACATAAGATGCAGCCAGATATGCTACTTAAGCAAAAGGTACCAAATATTGCAGTACAAGAAAAATACTATTTTTTGATTTATAGGATAGTTACATATTCATTATTATAGAATTTTATTATTTCAGCGGCACATTTTGGTAAATCATATTCTTGTTAGACTGTAGATGGTAGAGCAAATGACCAGCTACTTTCTAGCGATTGACAACTGATGTGCTTTCAACTTTTTGCTCTCTAGAGTTTTAAGTTTGGGAGTTTTGAAAACTGATGGGATATATCTTTTATAATTTATAATAATGGAAAGACAACAAAAATTGCATTGGCAATATGAATGAATGTTCATTTATTGTGGAAAATGTGTATAACAACCATAGGGTTGTTATGATAGGAATCTTTTTGGTATCCATGGTAGTAACTGTGCCTTAGACTTTAATGTTTGTCTTGTTTAAGTCATACAACAGCAAGTTATTTAAATGGGTCGGACCCGAAATCTGTATTTTTAATAAGGTTTGAGATGATGCTGACTGTAGAGAGGTACTTAATAATACTTTGTATTTTCGTAGGTAAGATATTTCACATTGAATGGTATCCATTTGTTTTGTAAAATCCTTATATCAAAATTGTTAATAGAAGATATTTGTTTTAAAAGAGATATCTGGAACTGATTATTTTCCTTAATAAAGGAAATTTTACAGATTTTCGTTCAAAGATCCGTTATGTGGAAGACGTTTGAGAGACTATTTAGTGTTTAGTATTTTTATCATAGAGTAGTTTTTCTTTATAATAATGTGTAAAAGAAATAATGAGGTAGATTTGGGGTTCTTTCATAGGAGTTGTCAACTTTTAAATACAAGAGATTACACTTTGGTTTTTCTGCTACATATTTTTTATATTTCATTTTTTTTAACCTATTTTTTCCTCCAGATTTTCAGTAACTTTCTTATAAAAGTGACACACTTTGATGGTTGTTAAAGGTTTGCTTCTTAGATGATTTTCATTGTTCTTTTGACCTGAGAATAATAGATGGGAGAGGAGATCATAAACTTAAGCGCAATGGAGTTATTTATGCAAAAAAAGATGAAAAATGCTTGTAGATTTCTCATGGTAATAGTGGATTCAACATTACATAAAAACAGTTGGACAGGATTGTAGTTGTGCTTTTATTATTTTTTTCTGCATTATCTTTGTGAGAGATCCTTTTAGTACTTTGAACCATAAGGTTTTTTAAAAAATTAAATTTATTGAGCCCTGGCTAGTGTGGTTCAGTGGATTTGAGCGCTGGCCTGCAGACCAAAAGGTTGCTGGTTCAATTCGTGGCCAGGGCACATGCCTGCGGTGCAGGCCAGGTCCCCAGTTGGGGGGCATGGGAGAGGCAGCCAGTTGACATATATCTCTCTATTTCTCCCTCCCTTCCCCTCTCTCTAAAAATAAATTTTAAAAATATTAAAAAAATTAAATTATTGAGTAACATTGGTTAATAACATTGTAGACACTTCAGGTGTACAACTTTGTAATACAGCATCTGTATATTCACCACCCAAAGACTGGTCTCCTTCTGTCACCATATATTTGACCCTCATAAAGTATTGTTTTTAAATGGCAGCAAGAGATGTATCATCCTTAGTGATCAATTTATAATAGAGTCCTAAATATTTGAGGAAGAATTAAAAGAAACATGCTAGAATTTTGGAAAGAAAAATTTTAACAAGGTTTTATTTTTTTAAATCTTTCATGTGGATGTCATATTTGATTCAATGAACCTGGTGCACACTATGTGCCAGGCACATACATACATACATACTATATAGTACATACATACTACATATATATAGCAGTCAGTGAACGAAACAAATGGTTTAGAGAGAGGTTTGGATTTTGAATCAACCGCCGGGTTTCACATCTATTTGGGTGAGGTCAATATTTTATACTAAAAGTTTCAGTCAGTTCACAAAGCTACGTATTATTATTCAAAGCCAGCAAGCCTGGAAATAAATGCTCTTAAAATATTACTGGTTATTTGAAATAATCATTTGGCCCACATGGTTGCTAGCTTTAAATGCTCTTAGCTTTATAGTTGTTCAGTTATGTGCTGCTTTGCTCTCCCCTTCAGCTCCAAGTTAGGAAAATTAGTGTCATTTACAAGCTCCTTGTTACATCTATTTGGAGAAGCAGTTATTAGTCAATTACAAAGGAGAAGATGCTTCAAGGGAAAGAAAAGGAACTTAGGTCGTCCTTGGAGTTTTCCATCTTAGACCTTGAATTCCTTTTCAAGAATGATAGTAACATAACTCCTTCATTAGCTCATTGAGAATAGAGCTCAGGGTTTGTACTTCCAAGTTATAGGTCGTGCATTTGAAACTAGGTTCTACTATCCAGAAACTGTAGGACACTGGTCAAGTTGCCTTAACTACCCCTCTCAATAGAGCTGCTTTTTCTGTAAATGAGAATAATGGCATTATGTATCTTATGAGCTTGTTAGGAAGATTAAGGGAGATAATTTATTTAAAGCTTTTGAAATAGTTAACTCTGCAGTGTCATTATATAATAGAAGATAGTATGCAAAATCCTTGATTACATTTCAGCTTTGTTTTTTTATATATAAAAATGCATTTCCTCCCTTCATATTCACTCTTATCTCCTAGCTGAAAAGTAAAGGAGCTTATAATGGTATAATTAAATTACCAATGAATGGAGACAGGAGAACCTTGTTCCATCTTAGGTCTTCATTTACCTGCTTATAAGTTCCAAATTAAGCTCGAAATAGTTGATATATGACAGGTAATGCAAGCCTTTCTGTTTACTGAAGAATTCCTATCTTTTTTATAGAAATACATAGGAAATCATTAAGATTTCAGCAGTAAGTTTTAAAATTGAATTTGATGTGAGCAGTAACCTAGGAAGGAAATGATCAAGAAGAATGGAATTGAAGATACTAAAGCAAGCAGTGACCACAAGGGAGACATTAATTTACTACAGTATTTTTTTTAAACAGTTGAATATCTTTGGGCATGCAGTTTATTAGAGAACTAAGATAGAATGAGTTGAAATTGTGATGAAGACTCTCAGTATACTTTTAAAAAAAGAGGACCTAGAACAGTGGAAACTGGTACATAGAAGGGAGTAGTATAGTCAATTTTATTGAAGGGAAAGTTGGGTTTTCTTTGCAGTTTTTTTTCCTCCACTCTTAGAAAACTTTATTCAAGACACCTTTATGTGTAGGATAAAGAGCTCACAATTATGGGCATGTGTTTTTATTTTATTGGAATTAGTGGGAGAAACAACAAAATGTCCTTCGTTTTTGACCAGTATCTTTGAAATGGAACACCTTGTTCTGAGGTATAGGAGTAAACAGGAGAGAGATTAGCAATCATTAATATTTAGGTATTATGCAAAAAACGTGATACATTCTTATTACCTGTACCCATGTTGTATTGTTTTTTAAAATCTTGTTTAATTCTTTTTAGATGAGAAAAAGAAGGAAAGAAAGAGAGCTAGAGGCATTTCTCCGATTGTTTTTGACAGAAGTGGAAGCTCTGCTTCGGAGTCCTATGCAGGTATCATCATTTACCTTTATCTGCAGTCATGTGTGACGGATTCTGATGTGATCTGCTGTAGAAAGTGCGTGGAGGCTGTAGTTTAGTATGAACTTGTTGATGGCATGTTCAGTGTAATAATTCTAGAGAAGACTAAGCTTTTTCTTATTTTAATCCTGTTCTGTTACTGCTTAAGTGGAATTTCACTTTTTTTTTTTCTTGGAAGATGATGATTCAGTGACTAGTTTTCTGAGTGGGAAACTGTTCAAATATACATATTTTTAAAAATCCAAACAACCCAAAAAGCAAAACACTCGTACACATTGAGAAGTATTTTTTTGTGTGTGTGGGTGCGCCAGGAAGAATAATTTGTCTTGAATGAGAACTTGATGTGACAAGACTGTAGAAATTTTGTCTTATCTCTATTAAAGCGCAATCTGAACAAATGTACTTTGGCTAAATACAGGTTCAGAAAAGAAGCATGAGAAATTATCATCTTCCGTTCGTGCTGTCCGAAAAGGTATCATTTAAATTTGAAATTGTTTTCATTGCATGCTGCATAAAGCCATTGTTTTGCCTTATTGTTTCCCCATTAATAGTTGGTTTTAATGTAGTAATGTTCTGATATATTAATGAAAAAATAAGGTGGTCTTACATAGATCTCCATGTTCACTTACTTTGTATCTTTTGGAGCAATAGCAAACATCTCAGGATATGTTACAGTTTTTGGACACCATGGATGGTGTGTGTGTGTATATATATTTTTCTTTTAATAGCATAATAGTCTGTTATCAATCTTTAAAAGAATAATATGAAAGAGATTATAAAATTTGTAGCCATTTTCATACTTAAGTATGGAACTGATATATCGGAACATCACTGGATTAGGTTTATCTTCTTGCAAAATGCTGATTCTTTTCTTAGCTTTGCTTTATTATGTCTTGTGGCGTAGCTTTACAGGTTGAATGGGTGATTATGAACTTTAAAAGTTGGGTTGTGGAGGGCTAATTTTAGTAAAATTTACATCCCTTTGTGTGATAATGACCTCTCTTTAATCAATTTGGATTTCTTTTTTTCAGATCAAACGAGTAAACTCAAATATGTCCTACAAGATGCAAGATTTTTTCTCATAAAGAGTAACAACCATGAGAATGTGTCTCTTGCCAAAGCTAAGGTATTAGCGTCAGTTCTACTGAAATTATCCTAATCTTAAACATTTTAAATGGGAAGATCGAACTAATTAGCATAAGATACTATCATTTTTCATGAAAGCTTTAAGGACCCAGAGCCCTGTTGCCACTAGAGTCTGTTTTGTCCTTGGTTAGGCAACATAATAGTAATTTGAGTTTTAAATCTTTTAAAGATGATTTTTGAAGTCTTATATTTAATACTGAAGAATGTATATGTATTTGCATTATACTTTGTACTGTAAAAGATGTATTTCTGTTGATGTTTGTGTTTCTATATTCAGTTGCTAATTATTTGCACTAATACTTTTTAAAAAGTTTTGTTAATTAACCAGTTTTTGCTTTATATGCTTGTTTTACACCTTGAGGTCTTGAATTCATTTCTTTATGGAGAGAGTGTTTTATTTTTAAAAGTAAGATCATTTGGAATCAGAGAAAAGGAAAGATTTAGCTTAAAATCCAACTGCCGTCTTTACAAAAAGGATATGCCCAGTTGCTGTAGGGTGTTAAGATAATAACTTTCTTCTTGTGTTTTTGCTACAAAAATACACTTTGGTTGCACCAGCTATTATATCTTTCTATTCTTGGTTTAAAATGAGTAATTACAGTTTCTGCTAATTTTTAGAAAATTAAAAGCTAAAGTTAAATTTTTTTCTAACCATATTGCTATCAACATTAATATTCTTTGTTACTTAAGTCATGGATTACCCATCACACTTTACATATGGAAGGAATAATGTACCAAATAGCTGTCTAGTTGAGGTTTATTCTTTTCTGCTGGAGTAGATTTAGGCAGAAATGGTTAAGACTTAACTGTGAAGGAGATCTTAAACGTTTGTGTGAGCAGGTAAAACTGAGTTTAGAGTTTTTGCCTTAGCTTCTCATTCTCTCTTTCTTTTAATCATTCATGAGCAAAGAATTGTTTAAAATTCTTTGGAAATTAACTATGTTCTAGTTCTATATAAAGAACACAGGCCTCTTCAGTGAAACTATTGATACATAAAAACTTGAACTGAAGTAGAAAAACTGGGAAATGCTAGAAATTTGATAAATTTTTCACTTATGGATTTACTTATACAATAATTTTAAATTATTTTGTCAGTTACAGTTTTTTAAGACAAAAAATGTATGGTGATTTACCTTCAAGCAACGTTTGTACCACAGTAAATGACTATGATATTAAAATAATTATAGGTGATTGTTTTTATTATATAGAATTCTAACCCATAAGATTTGAATCCTGCCCCCCTTCCCCAAACATGTATTTATTCTAGTTGTTTTAATGATTTTGTTAAGGTTGGTAATTTCCTCCATATTTTTCCTGAGTTTTAAAAAAACTATTACATTATTTTGACAGTTGATAAGTAAGACCTCTCTTGATTATAGCTTACTTGAATTGAAAATACAACAGTATCAGTAGCTGTGGTCTTTTGCAAATATAATTGGAAAGATAAAAGATTGACATTAATTACAATCTGTATGATCTTTGCATTATTTATATAGGGTGTATGGTCCACGCTGCCAGTAAATGAGAAAAAATTAAATGCTGCATTCAGATCTGCAAGGAGTGTTATCTTAATATTTTCTGTCAGAGAGAGTGGAAAATTTCAAGGTAAGAATAAAAATAATCGGGATATATGAAAATATTGATTATACTCTATTAGTATTTTTATATTATGTTGTGATTTGATTCCCTTAGGATTTGCAAGACTTTCTTCAGAATCACATCATGGAGGATCTCCTATACATTGGGTGCTTCCAGCAGGAATGAATGCTAAAATGTTGGGAGGCGTCTTCAAAATTGACTGGATTTGCAGGTAAGTTACAAGTGCAGATAATCAAAGTTGCCCTTGTTTTGAATGGGCTACCTGTTGGGAATAATGTTAAAACTCCACAGTTGTTTAGTTTTAATTCATCATTCTCTCTGGTTATTCCTTTTTTTTTTTTTTTTTTTTTGGTGGGGGGTTCTTATTTCTAGTCTGATTTGGATCATAAAGTTTTAACAACGTTAAAAATAGCATCAGTATGCTCTGCTTACCTTGTTTACTATCTTTATAATCTAATGTAGGATGCAAAGTTGAAAGGTTTGTTAAGAGTTTTATGTATTTTATTTATTTCTCTGTATTAGTAATATAGCAGTAAATTTTTCATGAATTACACAGTTATCTGGGAAGTTATCTGGCATATATCTATGTAATATTAGTGATTTAACATGCTATTTTTACTATGGAATAGGAAAATACTCTGACTTTGCTAACATTTTGGGAGTGACTAATTTAGTTGTGAACAAGTTGCATTTTTTACGGAAGTTAACAAACCATGCTTAGTTGGCAAATGGATCTTTTGAAACTGGAGTCATTATTTAAATATGTTTATTAGAAAAAGATTTATTTCGAACACTGAGCTACTACCACTCTTATGTTCTTACTGAATGATCATACATTGTTTAAACAATGATTAAAGAAGTCAGTTTAGTTGATACAAACAAAACTTTAACACTAAATGAAATGAACAGAGTCCCCTGTGGAGAATTGCAAAATGAAGCAGAAGGCAGAAATCATTTAGAGAATAAAGAATGAAGGACAAGAAAGAGACAAATAGAAAATACCTGATTGGCTGTGTCCACACTGTGAACCTTGTTTGGGGTGAGAAAGCCTGGAGTTGGGGGCTAAGGCATATCTACATTTCAGTTTGCTGACGTGGCTCCTTCGGCAGAAGTGGCGCCATCTTGGGCTCAGAAAGTTATTTAAACACATATAGCGCCAATTATTTAAGTGAACTTTTTATGGCATGTACTAATCTGTTATTTATAAAATTAATTTTAGTTAGATAATAGGTACCTAAAAGGGACCCCACTAGTGTTTTGTAATTTATATGTTGGCCGAGGTGCTGGATTTTGGTAGGGATAGTGAAATTGGATAAGAGTAAGAAGGAAAAATGCTATTTATGTTCAGGAAGGCAGATTAGCACAAGAAGAACACCAAAACAGAAACCTTGGGGGGCAGGAAGGTATGTGGGTGGGATAGGGAGCCATCTTTTTTCATGAAGCAGATAGTAAAAAGAAGACCAAAATGCAAAGATAAAGAGTAATGTGCCGAACTTAAGGAGTGAAGCCTTTGCTGTGGGATAGTGAGGAACTGTGAAGATACATGGGCAATGATGTAATGGAAATAGTGTGTTAGGTTGATTGTTAATAGAGTAACAAAAAGCTATATGCATAAAAATACATTATCATTATTCATCGTATCATTTCTTTCTATAGGGAAAAATTAGAAGCAATCTAAATTCTCCCATATAGGAAATTGGTTAAGTAAATTAAGGTTTGCCACTTAAATGCAACATGCAGAAATAATTGTCCAAACAAAATAGAAAGATATAACACATGAAAAAAGAATTATAATGTTGGACTGTGATGTTAGGGTGGTGAGAGAGTGGGTGATAATCCTATTTCACTGCACCCAGAGTTTTAAAATAAATTCATAATTCTTAGAACTTAAGTTATAATTGTTATAATTAATAAAATTATAAAATTTAAAATCTGGCATTTTATAGGGAAAACAAGGTGCCATGTATTTCTTACAGAGATAGACATCATTATTTTTTGGATGGATAAAATTGTAAAGGTCTAAAACAGGCTTTTTTAGTCCATGTTTTTGTGACTAGAAACATCATTGATGTCACTGGAAAATATTTGGAGATGATGCTTTTTTAGGAATAGGAGAAAAAATAAGTTGCCTGGTTTGTAGCAAATTTTGTTTTGAGTATGACTTCTTTTGACAGTATTTTCAAATCATTGATAAGAAAATTTGTTTCTAAATGTTAGAAGGTGGGCTTAATTTAATCATAGATTATTGTTTTCATATTCCTTTTCATTGACTTAATGACTGTTTTATCAACTTGTTTGAAGTGCATTTAGCAACAGAAAGAGGTGGAACCCAGATCATTCATCTTACTAATATTTCGTGCATTCTTGAACCGCTCTTGATGTGAAGTAAAATGTGTATTAGACTAAGAGTCCTAGTCTTTCAATAATACCTAGTGGGCATTCCCATCCCTCATACATTCATATCTTCACCACCACCACAGAGCATGCCATCTTATTACAATACTACTGTAACTTTAGTTCTCTTCCCTTGTAAATGTCAGAATTTTTTCCCAGGGTTTAAAAATGTTACGTAAAATTTGAGCATTCAATATTCATCTTTAAGGAAATTCATGCAAGATTAAAATAAGTGGTTATATAGCTTGTTCACTCGACCAGTTTGCTTGCTTGTGCTTTTCCTACTCCATTTTGCTTTTTCTGTAAGCCCTTCTCATTGCTTCAGATGTTGAAACCCTTTCTTACTGTTTGGAATGAGGCAGTTCCTGGGCCATTTGTCTTTCAGACTTACCCTTGTGCCACTTCTTCCAAGGAGGCATTTTTTGATTATTTTTCTCTCCAAAAGAGATATGACTATTTACATTAAAAACAGAATGAAACTTTTGCATTCTATTTATTGTACCAACTCTTTCACAGAATAATTGTGTGTGCTTATTTATTTTTCTTTGATAGGTGTGGAAAAAAGAGTAGGGATGAAAACAGCTCTTTATCTTACTCATCTATGTATATCCTTTTGCTGAGCAGATTCATTTGTTTTGTAGATATAATAGTTTTTAAAGCAGTTACTTATTTTGGCATTACTCATTTTATGCACAAACAGATAAAACTTAACAAATGCTGTTAATTTTTTATTGCTCCTTGACAACTAACAAGTATTTATTAAATGTCATGTTTGCCTTCAGCATTGTACTAGGTTGATCAAGAACTACAAAAATACAGGATATCTTTTTTTTTAAGTTGGTGAGACCATTTTGTCCTGTGTGTCAGAAGGAGTTAGAGTTTGTTTAAAATTATATACTAGAATACTGCACTGTAGTGTAAGTGGAGGGCATAATTAATACACACAGATACATAGATTTATAAATAAACATCTGTATTGTTAAGAGCCATTCTATGGATCACGGGTAATAATTAATTGCCTTATTGAAAGGGGGAAGGCACTTTAATCTGGTAAAGCAGTCCTGAACCAAGGAAAGGGGACATTTATTTTCATTTGGTATTAACTACCTGGTTAAGATTCAGCTTTTTGTTTATTATATACAGAACCAAGAAATATACTAAACATTTTATATGTCATTTCATTTGTAAACCAAAAACAAATAATGTAGTAGGTGGTGATATCCTTGTTTATAAGATGAAGAAACTCAGACTCTGAGAAGCTGAGAGAGAAAGAGAGAGAGAGAGAGGGAGAGGGAGAGGGAGAGGGAGAGAGACCTGGAACTCAAACTCCAAATTATCTTGGTTTCCAGGCTCAGTTTCTTAAGCACTATCTTCTTTAGCTTTTTTTGAGTGCACTCAAAATGGAGAATTTGGGAAGAACATACCTCTGAAGGGACGTTTTCTCTGGGGAATAGCTGTACCAATCTAAGTGATTCTTAAATTTTAGTCACACTTAAATCATGATTAACATAGGAATTGACTACTGAAAATAACGTAAGGTCCTTAAAGTATTCTGCAAAAGAATGTAATTGCCATTACTTTGTATTTAGGCGTGAATTACCCTTCACTAAGTCGGCTCATCTCACCAATCCTTGGAATGAACATAAACCAGTAAAGATTGGACGTGATGGACAGGTTTGTTATTTTAATTGATTCTTTTAAAAACACATGTAATCAATAGTTTTTAAGATATTTATTGGACATTTTAAACTATTTCTGAAAGACTGTGCAGTATTAAGGGAAAATATTCTTATTTGGAGTTTATGATTACTGTGATTATGACTGATTAATAAGACCTCCAGTAATGTTGGAAGCTTTATATGGTACTTTCATTAATAAAATTGAAGGAAAAGCTTCTAAAGGGAATTGGCCTGATTTTAAATGAGTTTTCTTTATAGTATTACTGATATTCGGAACTTAAAAATACCAGTTAACATCTTTGCTCATGTTTTCTGAATAGAAGGAAGCTTTATAAAAAGATCAGTATATGTACTGAGATTGTCAAGTCTGTAAATGAAATTAAAAATATGCAGTCAATTTAAAATACACTCAAACCTTTGACTCATAGTTTCTGTAGGTAATTTTGAACCAGAAATAATAAGCTTTTACTGCTCATAAGTGAAAGGTGTTGGTAATTGGAAAATAAAACTTAAGTTTTAAAATTCCACAGGTTATGCTTTTGTAATTAATCTAATGGATTTCAGTGCATTTAGCAGTTTATAATTCCCAAAGTTGTTGGCATTCATTAACATAACATGTTTTTCCTCCGCTATGTTGAGATGGATGGATACCTTTGTCCTGATATTTCTGTATTTTATACAAAGAAATAATCTGCAGAGGACAGTTGTCTCAGAGTTTTCAGCAATTGCATTTGTATATTTAACTTCGGCAATTCTACACTTTTTAGTTTTATCCTTATTGAAGACAGGAAACAATGTTGAAAAAAGTTTAAACCTTTCAAGGAAGTTTATTGGAATCTTATGGGATCACCATTCGGGAAGGAAATCTCCAAAACACTGGTTTTTGTTCTTGTACATCAGGAAAATACAAGTTTATTTCGTCTGTCTTCATCTTATACTTTACTACTTTCCTATTCTAGGAAATTGAACTTGAATGTGGAACCCAGCTTTGTCTTCTATTTCCCCCTGATGAAAGTATTGACTTGTATCAGGTCATTCATAAAATGCGTCACAAGAGAAGAATGCATTCTCAGCCCCGATCAAGAGGACGTCCATCCCGTCGAGAACCAGTCCGGGATGTGGGAAGGTTAGAAACGTTCTTTGGACTGATAATAGGCACATGTATCAGAATAACATGATGGAGGAATGTGATTCGTCAAAAGTTTGTCCTGCGGTAAAGAAGAAAGAGAAAATCCTCAAATCAAGCTGCATGGACTAGTTTGTGGCTTCATTGAGGATTTCACATGGTCACCTTGATCTCAGTCATTTTTCAAGAGGAAAATGGGGATCTTTGCTTATGCAGAAAATTATTTGCTAAAGAGTATTATCCAGTTTAGATTAGTTGATATTCTGATAATACAACGTATAAAATTGAAATGAGGTAGGCCTTTGTTGCTAAAAGCAGGCTAGAAAAGAGGAAGAGGAGGAAGTCTTTATTCGCAAAAAATGTTAATATTTTGTAAAAAGCCTTTTCTTGCAGGTGTGTCTCTGGATAAGCCTTATGAGATATGGGACTTTTATAAAGGATCACTAATATTTTTTCAGAAGATGACGCCTCATTTAGAGGATAAAATATTTTAAGTTATTTTGATATTCAAGAAGAGCATTATTGGGACTGTTTCAAATTTTATCACCGTGATGTGTTAACCCCATTGCCAGATATTCTCTAACATGTACCCAGTGAATTCATACATCTTGCTGAGCTTCTGAAAATAGGTCCTTTCCAAAGGGGATCAAGTGGCCCTGGGAGACCCGGCAACAAACCAAAACGAAGGGCTGTTGCTGTGTCTGTTTACAACTTTTCCAGATGCTGGCAGTACCTGTGGACTTAAAAGTGTTTTTTAGAGGATCGCCATGGTTATTGATCACTACTTTATGAACTAAACATCATTTTCCAGGAAAAGGGGGTTTAACTTGTTACAGAATTGGAGAAGTCTTTGCAAAGGACTGATTTAAGCCCTTCTACCCAACACCTTCCCCTGTATAGATTTGCATACAGCTAATCTAAAATATTCTGCTAAAGACTGTTGGATGTATGGTTGATGGGATGAAACCTTTGGTTAAGTTTCCCTTTGATGGAAACATCCTGTGGTAGGTACAGATAATCCAACAAGAGTCCCCATTCCTTTGAGCTTAAAAAGGACACTGTCGAGTAGGTAGGAGGAAACCTGGCAGAGCCCCCTTATTTTCTGGCCTAAAAGGACTGAGCACCAAGATGTCTTTTGAAGTTTTAAGCTAAGAGGTTTCCAGTGCAATACAGTACATACAAGTGAAGTTTTTACCTCAGTTTTGCAATGGACTGCAAACTATACTTATTACACCACTACACCTTCTCTCAAGCCTGCCAGGGCCTCCATATATGTATGTGGCTTACAGCTTAAAGTCAGTAGTTGGACTACTATATGAACTGTTACTATCATGTTTTATACCGGTCGTAAATGCACTTCCCAAACTACAAGAAAGCGGTATGTTTATTTTTTAAACCAGCTTTTAATTTTCTTAGTCTTATTTATTGTAGATGCAACTGTTTTATTCTGTTGGGGGTGGGGCTTGGGGTAATTGCACTTAAGTTTACCGTGAATTTGTTTTGCAAAAGTTAATGAAAGCTATTGATACTCAGAAATAGCTGGGAAACTAGTGATGCCAGATTTGACAGTTTTTGATAGAGTTTCTTAGACATTAAAGGTAAAAAGACACATTTGTTACCTAAAAAACTGGGATATTTAAAAGTTTTGTGTAGCTCTTTCTTAAATGCTAAATAAAATGAAGTGTATTTAATTATGTATTACATTAAACATTAAGATTTATGGAAGACAGTAGAGAGCAGCACTGTGCAGAGAGTAAAATTTTACCTTCTCAACAATACACTTTGAACTCCTTTTATGAACTCTGTTAAAACTCTGCCCCACTGCTTGCCAGTTTTATTTTAAGGCGTTGTCTCTGGAAGAAATTTCCTTAATTCCTAAATGTTATTAAATACAGAAATTTATTTTTCATAGTATTAAGAATTTCAAAACTTTCCTGTAAAGTCACTTTTACAAAGTCATCAAATTTTCTGTATATGGAAAGTATAATTTTGTGCAAAGAGAAGAGAGATATTTAAGAAATTCTTAATTTTGTTGAGACTTATCCTAAAATGACATTAAGAAGTTTAAATATATAGATTTTAAAGTTACCTATTGTGTAATGATAGAATCTTTTTTCCTTTCTTTTTCACTTGAACGGAGACTTTATTTGGGCAAGTGTATTTATTGTTACACTGGATATTTAAATTAGTTCAAGGGTGGACCATTGACTTTTGTTTAGAGTACTAAAATGTAATTTACATATCTTGAGCAGATTCCTCTTTCCAGCTGTCTCATCATAGCATGAGGATTGCAGAGACTATCTCCTTCCAGCTGTATACTTAAAGATTGATTTATAGTAATTTGAGAAATTAAAATTTAGAAGTTTTAAGATTATTTGCTTCCCACAAATGTGGGTGTTATTTTAAAGTAAATAATGGGCAATATTTTATACTTATTTCTGTCAGAAACTCTTGCTTTGCTATTTGTTCTCCCAGCAGTTTTTGGTTTAATTTCTAATATGTCTAATTTGTGTAGGCGTCGACCAGAAGATTATGATATTCATAACAGCAGAAAGAAACCAAGGATTGACTATGCCCCTGAGTTTCACCAGAGACCAGGTTAATATTTTATAATCCTGCAGATATTTGACTTAAAATTATTAAAAAACAACAAAAACACAAACTTCTCTTGTAATTGTATAGTTGTAAAAGTGAGAAAACTAGGGACATGACTACTTAAACTTTAGGAAATTATTAATAGTCCTCACCTAGTAACTTTCTCTCCTTTATTAAGGTTCTCTAATTTATTCTAGTGTGACTCATTATCATAAATGTTAATTATCTGATATTGCTAATTTATAATTATTGCAAGAGGTTAAGTATAATTAGGTAAAGCAATAATTTTACACTCTTTATGCTTTTTATTTTCTATGATATTCAGTATTTCATGTGGTGTATAGCTTTGATTGGAAGTTGAAATAATACTATATTTTTCTAAATAAAAATCTTTGACTTTATGTTTTTAGAGAGGAATGGGAAATATTTTGTTCATAAACTAAAAGGCAGGTTTTTAGTTAGTCTTTCCCTTAATGGATTAAAAAAAGAAAACTGTATTTACAAGAAGATATTTCTTTAATGTCATGATACATTTATAAAAATTAGGCAAATTGGAAATCGGTATTAGTGAACATAACAGCGCTCTTACATAACAAGTGGCTTAATAAGCCTTACTCTTCCCCAAAATGGTATGTTACAGAGAGTGAAACTGGGTTTTCTCCAATAATATGGCCACTCAAATTTTTTATGTTTTAATATGCTGAGACCTTACTAAAAGGTGGTGGGAAAATATTTTTATTGCCATGGTTCTTTCATTTAAAATCTATACATCTTTATATTTGCAGTTTTGTCTTTCTTCCCTTTAAGTTTGCATTTTTAAAAACTATCTGTGGCTAACCTAGCAAGACTGTATATTGAGGTAGAAGGTAAACATTTGTTTTAAATTCTATTGCAGTGTCCTCAAGATAATTCATTTGCCCTTACTTTCCTTATGGTACAGAATGAAGAAATTTTCTATCTAGTGAAAATTGGGGTATGGATTTAGAAGATCCATATGAAAACCTTTACCAGTTTATAATTCTGTGATACCAGTAAATTGTTACTTCCTAGATTATCATGTAATCTGAGAAGAAAATCTGAAAATGGAATAATACAATAATAGTGTGACTTAATAGCATCACAGTATTCATGGGAAGAATTGAGATGAGTGGTAAGGAAGGTTTAATTGTGATGCCATAATAAAAACTATAAATTTCATTTACTAAAATGCTTGATGTTTGAACAGGGTATTTAAAGGACCCACGATACCAGGAAGTAGACAGGTAAGTTTGGTTCACTCTTGCTTAGTTTTGAATTACATTCTTGGAACTAGTTTATGAATTACCTGAATTTAGTTTCACAAATCTTATTCCCAACAGACGATTTTCAGGAGTTCGCCGAGATGTTTTTTTAAATGGGGTAAGCATTTCATTTCATATGTTAAAAGTACATAAAATCAAGATCTGATTTATTTTGTAGTTTGGGGTTTTATTTCTATTTGTTATTGACATTATCATCTTTTATTTTAGTCCTACAATGATTATGTGAGGGAATTTCATAACATGGGACCACCACCACCTTGGCAAGGAATGGTTTGTATTCTGTTTTTGCAAGTAATTTAACTTTATTTGCAGTTCTGTGTATTTTGATTGCTTATGTGAAATAAGATTCCTGAGTTACCTATTAAGAGACTTAAATAAATATCTTTGGTAATAAATAATTGCATGCTTTTTTTAAAACTGAAGACTAATGAATACTTTGATTGGGGTTGATAACAGGCTTAGTTGATAAGGGTCATGGCTTAATGTAGGTGGTTAGTGGTACAGGCACTGCCTGGGTTCATACACCTCACCTTCTCAATTCTGACCTTGGGCAAATTTTGTAATTCCTTTCTTAGTTTTCCTTGAATGTAAAACTCAGCATTCGTTCATTCTTTGGCTCATCAAACTAATATTCAGTACCTACTCTCTGCAAGGCACTGTGCTTGCTCTGGTTACCTGCTGGTGATCGAAATGGACACTGTGTACCTATCCTTGGATGGCCTAATATTTAAGGGAATAGCGTCAGTCTCATAGGATTGGTGAGAAGCTGACCTTAAAAAATATGTGCAAAGTTTAGTGTAGTGCCTGATCCTAATATTCAGTAGGTTCTCTGTATAAAATAGGTTAATTAAACCCTGTTTATAATTGTAAATATTTTCCTTTAAGAAAACTGGGTATTCTTCTTAGAGTACATTTTAAGGTATGGGGGATAGCTGAAGCATTAATTCCCAAGAAATAAAAAACTTGGAAGTTTAAATCGTTCTTATTTTTTACCCTTTAAAAGAAAAGAAAAAACATTGCCTGTAATGTGGCCTCTTCATCTGACTTTTGTTTTACTTAAGGGCCTATATACAGATAGATGAGTTACAAAGTTTTGTTTTCTTTTAGATTCTATGAAATTTAAAACAAAAATTTAATGACATCTTGGCACTACCAAGGGAAATAACATTTGACTTGCTCTTAATCAGTTTACAATCAGTTTAAAAGTTCATTAGCTACTTAGTTCATTAGAAAGTTTTGTGGGTTTTTTTAAATAAATTTTTACATCATCGTTAAGATGACTAGAACCAGGCTGCCTCATGTTGTGTCCCAGCTTCACCCCCTTATTAGAATATGATTTTAAGCAAAATACCTAACCAGTTGGTGCCTCAGTTTCTCCTCTTATAAAATAAGAATAACAGTACCTATCTCATAGGGTTGCTATGAGAATTAAATGAGACATGTGAAGTGCTTGCTGTTTCTATTAGTATTAAAATGATATAGTATTAAAGTATAAACATGTTAAATCTCAAAAGATGTGTAATTAGAGTTTATTACAGACATATTCTCAACAAACAAACGATATTTTGAAGAACCCTTATGCTATCAAAGTAGATGACGAGTACACATTAAATATTGTTTGGGATGGGTGGTTTAGGTAGGGGAATTCTAAGACTGGTTTGTTTATAAGGATATTTGGTACATACTTATGGAAGAGGGCTTTTGTTTTCTGGGGTTTTTTTTTTTTAGACTCCTTACCCGGGAATGGAACAACCTCCACACCACCCTTACTATCAGCACCATGCTCCACCTCCTCAAGCGCATCCCCCTTACTCAGGACATCATCCAGTACCACACGAAGCAAGATACAGAGATAAACGAGTAGTAAGTGCATGAGAAGGCAAAAGTGTGAGGGAACCAACTAGAGTTGTAGATAATGTAAATGTAGAGGCTACCATGTTATTTTGCGTGGTGGACTGTTTTATCTTCTTAACTGCAAATTGTTTTGGAGTGGTTCACAACTTGTTTTTTATTAAAAATGGCTAATCCCTTTGGATTATTTAAATAGACTGTTTCTTTTACTGATCAAACACAAACTGCTTAAGTCAAGGCAGCTCCTACATATAGCTCTTAGGTAATATCCTAAGGGTATATAGTATACTAGGATATTTTGTGTCTTCATTTATTATTGTGTAATTAATATTTTTACAAATACGTATTTCTAAGATTTTTATGGATTCCGACTCAGCTTTCATAGGATAGACTGTGTATATTTAGTTAGTTAACAGATAAATCTCCAGTCTCATTTAGTCATTTGTTTCTACCAAATTTTGTTAAAACTAGTAACCAAGAGAACTGTTTCATCTCCCTGTCTCTGATTCTTAGGATGATGCTAGCAAATGACAAACATATTACGATGTGGCAGAAAAGTGGATTGTACTTTAATAGTTACTGGTTTTAATAATTTGATATGAAAACTTTTTTGACCACTTAAAAAGAGGATGAATGAAAGACAATCAATCTCTAGTTTGAGTTGTTTTTTTAAACTAGTGAGTCTGACTTTATTAAATGGTATTCAGTTTTTCCATAATAGTACCTTTATTTTTAAAAATGAAATTGCCTCCTGGCACTTGTTAGCATAATTCCTTTGTATGTAAGTTTGGTAGCCTTAGAAAGGTAGTTTGGTTGTTAAAATGGGATATACAATTTAGGATTTCACCCTCCAACCCCTTACCCCGAGGGCGCGCACACACACACACACACTTTCTTGAGATGGAGTTTGTGCTGGGTCAGATAAACATTCTTTAACCTTCCCAGTTAGACAAAGAGTATGCACATTTGAGAGGCCAAGTCTGCCCAGGAGTTTCCTCACCTATCTTTGAGATACTTTCATCTGTTGTCATTTATTTCCTTATCTCAGTGACTTTCAACCTTTTTCATCTGATGGCACACATAAACTACTGAAAATCTGTGGCACACCAAAGAATGTTATAATAGTTATAATTTTGATCGATTTACAAAATAATAATTACCCTTTTTGTTCCAAAGTGACTTTTAAAAAAAGAAAAGATTTTTATTCTTTTTAATCGAATTTACAAAGTGACTTTAAAAACATCAGATGCCTGTATTTGTATATAAGGATTTCTGGTACCAAGAAATAACCAATCAGATGCAGACTAGCTATGCAGTGTGACCGATAAGATGCAACTGTATTATATAATGTACATATTTATGGTTCAAGACAAGGCATTCATAGTAGACAGCCATTTGTGTTGGCTGTTGTCATTTTTTTATTTGACAGTCTCAGGGTAAAAAACTCAGTGTGCCTGACTAAATAGCCAGGTGTTGCATATTTTTCTTTTTTTAATTTTATAATTAAAAAAAACAACAACCTGGTCGAACGTTCTCTCTGTTTTTTAAAAGATTTTATTTTTAGAGAGGAAGGGAGAGAGAAAGAGGGAGAGAGAAACATTAATGTGTGGTTGCCTTGCACGCGCCCCCTACTGGGGACCTGGCCTGCAACCCAGGCATGTGCTCTGGCTGGATGATTGAACCGGTGACCCTTTGGTTCGCAGGCCGACACTCAGTCTACTGAGCTACACCAGCCGGGGCTCGGTGTTGCATATTTAAAAATTTTTGCAGCACACATTGTTGAAAATCACTACCATATCCAAACAAAGATATTAATCCTTCAAAATCACATCATATTAGGACCTTTAATATTCAGTAAAACAGTAAAAACCGCATGGTAATCATGACTGTTGCTTAGATGATATATATTCATTGTTTATGAAAGGTAATGTGGAATTGTTTTTGAATCTTCTATATATGTATGTAGACCTTTGAAAAGGGACTTAAGTTCACTAAGTAAAGGTGAGTTGAGAATTAAGAGTAGAAAGCTAGAGCAGGGGTCAAGCTTAGAATTAGTGACAGTGATAGCTTGCATCTCACTTAAGACAGTTATTCAACTTACCCTTGTCCTCCTTAGCCTTTTGTGTATTACTAACCAGCTCTTTGTGGAACCCACAATCTTACCTGATGTACATTTCTTAAAATTCTTTCAACTTTCATAAATTATTTGTCATCAACAATGGTTCAGCTTGAAAGAAAATCTGGAATGTGAGAATTCTTAATTTCACTTTAAGAGGATAGCGTTGCATGTTAGTTTGTAGAATCAAAGGAGAAAATTGCCAGCAGTGTTTACCTGTTACAGAAGAATGCTGATGACATTTAGCATAATTATAAGCATATAGGCACGGTGTGCTTGATGGTCATTAGTAGGTGATTACTTTGGCCTAAATCTTATTTAAAGGGATTGGATGGAAAAGTCATTAAAGTTACATTAGGAAACTGCATGGAGTGATTTTTTAATGAGATAAGTATAATCCTCTATTGTAAGTATCTAATTAAAACATCAGAATTTGGTTTTTAAATGTCTGAATTACTTTCTGTGGATCAGTGCATTAGTGCATTTCTCTAGATTCTTTCTACCAGGCAGTAATTACAGTATAAGGACTTATAAATTTTATTAAATTTTTGACATACCTAAACAATTTCTTACCTTTTCTAGCATGATTATGATATGCGGGTGGATGATTTCCTTCGTCGCACACAAGCTGTTGTCAGTGGTCGGAGAAGTAGACCCCGTGAAAGAGATTGGGAACGAGAGCGGGACCGCCCCAGAGACAACAGAAGAGACAGAGAGCGAGATAGAGGACGTGATAGAGAAAGAGAAAGAGAACGATTATGTGATCGGGACAGAGACCGAGGGGAGAGAGGTCGATACAGAAGATAATGTGCTTTTGGAAGCACTGATTGTTTAAAGATAAAAAAGTCTTGTATTTTTTTTTGTGTGTGTTTACAAGTAGTAAATTTATTTTCAGCTGTCTACTTAAAGTTCATTGTGTAGAAGGATTTATTATGACCCTCTTTGTTCCAAGCATGCAGTATAATAAGAACTGGAAAAAAAGTCAAATCCTCCAAAAAATGCACAGTTGACAATTTGAGTTGACACTTTTATTGGGGCAGAATGGAACAGTCCACGGATGTAGATATTGATTCATTCTCCATAAATGTTCATCTACTTAATAGTGTGTTCATCCTAGAGTTATTTCTTGTTTGCTTTTCTTCTTTGGGATTTTGATTGATGACTGCCATGATATTTTGCTTTGATGTGTTTCTAACTAGTTGCACACGGTTCAGTAAAAATAATGCTGCTATCAAGTATGCAATTATTGAAGTATGATGGTTTGACTTTATGGCAGTGTTGTAGCAGCCTCTTGGTTTCACCCTTTCCCCCCTTTTTTTTAACCTTAAGTGACTTTTTATTTTTCTTCAGTCTTCAATGATGAGAGCAATATTATGAAGACATTGCTATCTAATTTTTAATCTTTTTCAATAAAAAATACCCATTTCAGTAGCATGGTTGATGCTATTGTTTAGCCTTCCCCTTCCAACTGTAAACATTGGCTTGGAATGTTCACAACTTGCGCGCGTGGCAGCAGAAGATAATCCCCATATTCTACATTGCTACTGTTTTGTATAAAATAAATTGTTAAAGATTGACATTGGTTGTATTTCTTTCTTGTCTGGATACAAGTTTGTTTTCTTATGCATTGGTAGACATAAAAGAACACTTTGTGTTTAGGAGATGTAAGAAATCCATTTGCCTTTTCTTTTTGTACATATTTTACCAGAAATGATTGACTTAGCCCAATTGTATTAAAAGCTTCTATTTCTAATGGAAGAACTAATAGTGGAATTTGTTGATATTTAGCGTAAGTATTTATTCCTCTGATAACATTTTAGGATCTACTCTGATCACAGGACTGCCTTCTTATTTCAGGTTTCCTGTTCTAGTATCTTCATTAGTGAACTAATTTATGGATGTTTTCTACTTTTAAATTTTAACCTTCTTATAGTTAGTTATGTATTTCAAATTAACCATCAATTCCTCCCATAGTGACAAGCCATATAAAATGGAGAATCATACCAGAAAACAGTTTAAGAAAGATTTTCTTGGATTTCAGTTTCTTGGATTATACCTATGTACCAAATCATAATCTAACATTGACCCTATATTTATTGGTTTGAACAAGGGAACCATAGGAACTTCACTCCTGAAAAATATTTAAAACTATCAGTGTACTGCTTTTATATTCTCACTGTCATTTATAACTTTTTCCCATGCATTCACTATTAACAGTTTTATTTCTCTATTGAAAGATAAAGCCTAAGATTTATTTAAAATCTTGAAGTGTGGTAGAAAGGAGAGAACAATTAACTTGATAGTAGGAAACTGTAGTTCTGTTTTCAGCATTGCCTTTAATTGTAGGAGTTGGTAATGTAAGGTAAGTTATTTCAGTAAGTTATATAAGTTAATATCTAAGGATTTCTTTTGTAAGTTCTTAAATTTTGATGAATTTCTAAGATGTAGAGAAATAACCAAAATGTTAAACTGGTAAGTAAGAGTGAAGTCATTTTCCTAAAATAATAGTATTAGTCATCAGAAATTATAAATCTTATTATGAACTTAGTATGTAAAGGCACTTTGTGCTTCCATATATTGACTTATTTCATCCTCTCATAACATCCCACTTTTGAAAACAAAATGTTTTTATCCTCACCTGAGGACATGCTTATTGATTTTAGAGGGGAAGGGAAGAAGTAAGAGGGAGAGAAACACTGGTTATCTCTTGTACATGCTCCGATGGGGGACCGAACCTGTAACCTAGGCATGTGCCCTGACTGGGAATTGAACCTGTGACCTTTGGGCTCACAGGACAACTCTCCAACCAAGCCACACTGGCTCACTTCCTGTTTTTAAAGACAGGAAGACAGACCCAGAGAAGCTACTACTTGCTCAAGCTTATAAGGTAGTATAACTGATAAAGCCAAAATTCCACCCATATTTTAATATAATTTGATATTTCTGAAGAAGTTACCTCTTGGAAAAAATAGAATATAAATTAATGTTTAAAATGATAGTACCAGGTTCTAAAGACGTTTAACATACTTCCTTCAAGCTTCCTTTCTAAGAAGAGGGTTTTCCTAAAGTGTCCAAACATTTAGATGTTAACCTATGTTTTGTATTTTGGGTGTTAAGAAGCTTAGTGTCCAGTTAACTTTTTTTTTTGTTTGCCAGTAATTTAATTTTTTCAGTTACAGTTTACATTCGATATTATTTTGTATTTGTTTCTGATGTACAGCATAGTGATTAGACAATCATGCTTTACCAAGTGATCTCCCTAATAATTTAAGTGTTTACAATATTGGCTGTATTCCCTATTCTGTATTTTCTATTCCTGTGACTGTTTTGTAACTATCAGTCTGTACTTCTCGATTCCTTCATGTTTTTCACTCATTCCCCCCTCGACCCCATTCTCCTCTCTCCTTTCAAACATCAGCCTGGTCTCTGTGTGAGTCAGTTTTAGTACTCAATTCTGCATGTGGTCATCCAGTTTTCCAACCCCATTTTTTGAAGATACACTATTCCCATTGAGTAACTCATAATATATTTGAGGCTCCCCCCCCCCCGGAATCTATTCTGATTCATTCGTTTATGTGCTTTTATTCTAATACCTGTACCATAATTTTGATCACTGTAGTTTGTAATATAGTTTGAAATCAGGAAGTGTGAGACCTTCAGCTTGGTTCTTTTTCAAGATTGCTTTGTCTATTCAAGGTGTTTTGTGCCTCCATATGAATTTTGGGGATTTTTTTTCCATTTCTGTAAAAGTACCTTAAAATTTTTATTTGGGTTGTATTTAATATAGGTGGCTTTGGGTAGTATGGGCATCCTAACAATTTTTTTTCCCAAATGTCTAATTTTTTAAATTTTCATTAAAACACTTTTTTTTCCAGTTACCATTTATATTCAATATTATTTTGTATTAGTTTCAGGTGTACAGCATGGTGGTTAGACAATTCTCTGCCTTACAGAGTGTTCTGATACTTCCCGTAGCCACCTGGCACCGTACATAGTTATTACAATATTATTGACTATATTCCCTATGCCTTCCTTTATATCCCAGTGATTATTTAGTAACTACGAGTCTGTACTTAGTTGCTTCATGTTTTTTACCCGCTCCTGGAACCTCCCTCCCTTCTAGTAACCATCAGCCTGTTCTTTGTATCTATAAGTTTCCGTTCACTTATTTTGCTTAAATTCCACATAGGAGTGAAATCTGTGGCATTTTTGTCTTCTTTCTGACTTAGCATAATATCCTGTAGGTCCACCCATGCAGTCGCGTATGGTAAGGTTTTATTATTTTTATGGCTAATAGTTCTATTGTATATATGTACCACAGCCTGCAATGACAATACACATGTGTATATTATTTTGAATTAGTATTTTGGGCTTCTGCAGATGTATACCTGGAGTGGAATTGCTAGGTCATAAAGCATTTCCATTTTTAATTTTTTGAGGAACCTCCATGCTATTTTTCATAGCGGCTTTAACAATCTGCATTCCCACCAACAATGCACTGGGGTTCTCTTTTCTCCACATTCTCACCAACAATTGTTGATTTATTGATGATAGCCAATCTGACAGGTATCAGGTGATATCTTACTGTAGTTATAATTTGCATTTCTCTGATTAATGACATTGAGCATCTTTTCATGTCTGTTGGCCATCTGTATGTCCTCTGGAGAAGTGTCTATTCAGGTTCTCTGCCCATTTTTTTAACTGGGTTGTTTGTTTTTTCAGTGTTGCGTTGTATGAGTTCTTCATAAATTTTGTATACTTAACCCTATCAGATGTGTCATTGGCAAATATTTTCTCCCATTCAGTAGGTTGTCTTTTCATTTTTGTTGATAGTTTCCTTTGTGGTGCATGAGTGTTTAGTTTGATCTCCCATTGTTTATTTTTTCTTATTTTCCCTTGCCCTAGGAGATGTCAGAACAAAATATTGCTAAGTGAAATACCACATTTTCCTGCTTATGTTTTTTCTAGAAACTTATGGTTTTGAGTCTTACGTTTAAGTCTTTATTCTGAGTTTATTGTTCTATATGGTGTGAGAAGGTGGTCTACTTTTATTATTTTGCATTTATTTGTCCACTACTCCCAGTACCATTTATTGAGTAGACAGTCTTTACCCCCATTGTATTTTCTCACCTCTTCTGTTATATATTAATTAACCTTACAGGTGTGGGTTTATTTCAGGGTTCTTTATTCTGTTCCATTGATCTATGTGTCTGATGTTATGCCAGTACAATGCTGTTTTGATTACTATAGCTTTGGAGTGTAGTTTGATATTTGGTAGTGTGAGACCTCCGACTTTGTTCTTTCTCCAGATTGCTACGGCTCTTCCATGGCTTTTGTGGTTCCATATAAAATTTTGGTTTATTCCAGTTCTATGGGAAAAAAAAACACAACAATTGGTATTTTAATAGGCATTGCATTGAACTTACAGGTTGCTTTGGGTAATAGGGACATGTTACCAATGTTACTACTATGAACACAGTGCACAGTGAAGCTTCCATTTATTTGTGCTTTCAATTTCTTCAGTATCTTACAGTTTTTCAAGTACAGTTCTTTTATTTCCCTGGTTAAATTTATTTGTAGGTATTTTATTGTCCTTTTGATGTAGTTGTAAGTGGGACTGTTTTCTTAGCTTTTCTTCCTGATAGTGCATTATTGGTGAATAAAAATGCAACCAATTTCTGAATATTTATTTTGTATCCTGCTGCGTTACTGAATTCATTCATTATAGTAGTTTTTTTGGTGGAATCTTTGGGATTCTCTCTATGTAGTACCATGTCATCTGCATATAATGACAGTTTTGCTCCCCCCCCCCCCAGTATGGGTGCCTTTTATTTTTTCTTGTCTGATGTGGGTAGGACTTTCAGCACTAAGTTAAATCAGTGGTGAAAGCAGACTTCTGTCTTGTTCCTCATCTTACGGGAAATGCTTTTAGTTTTTGCCCATTGAGTATAATGTTGACTGTGGGTTTGTCATATATGGCCTTTATTATGTTAAGGTATGTTCCCTATATTCCCACTTCGTTGAGAGCTGTGATCATAAGTGGATGCTGCATTTTGTCAAAAGCTTTTTCTGCATTTATTATATGATCATATGATTTTTATGCATTTTGTTTATGTGGCTTATCATGTTAATTGGTTTGTGATATTTTGCCAACCTTGCATCCCAGGAATAAATCCCACTTGATCATGGTGTATCATCTTTTTAATGTATAGCTGAATCTGGTTTGCTAATATTTTGTTACGGATTTTTGCCTCTGTGTTTATCAGGGATATTGCCTTATAATTTATTTGTATAGTGCCTTTATCTGGTTTTGGAATCAGGATAATGTTGGCCTCATAAAATGTACTTGGGAATCATCCTCCTTGAAATTTTGGAATAGTTTGAGAAGGATAGGTGTTTGTTTGAATTTTTGGTAAAATTCACCTGTGACGCCATTGGATCCAGGGCTTGTTGGAAGTTTTTTGATTGCTGCTTTGATTTTGTTGGTTGTGACAAGTCTTTAGATTTTCTGTTTCTTGATTCAGTCATGGAAGATTATAGATTTCTAGAAATTCATTTCTTCCAGGTTGTCTAATTTGTTGGCATATAGTTCATAGTATTTTTGAATAATCCTTTGTATTTTTGTGGTGTCAGTTTTTTCTCTTTCATTTACGATTTTTTTTTTCAATTTGGGTCCTTTATTTTCCTTGATGAGTATGATTAAAGGTTTATCAATATTTATCTTTTCAAAGAACTAGCTCTGGTTTCATTGATCCTCGTAGTGTTTTTTAAAGTCAGTTTTGTTTATTTTCACTCTGATCCTTATTATTTCTTTCCTTCTACTTTAGGCTTTGTTTTCTTTTTTTTCTTTTTTCTTTTTTTTCTAGTTCTTTTAGGTATAAGGTTAGATTTTTTATTTTATTTGAGACTTTTCTTTTTTTCTTGTATTACTGTGGATTTCCCTTTAAGGACTTCTTTCACTGTGTCCTAGAGATTTTGGGTTGTGTTTTAATTTTCACGTCTCAAGGTATCTTGATTTCTTTCTTGGTCTCATCGTTAACCCATTTAATCTTTAATTCCATGTTATTTTGTTATTGAGCATCCATGTGTTTGTGTTTTTCTTATTTTCTTGTAGTTGATTTCCAGTTTCAAACAGTTGTCAGAGAAGATTCTTGTTATGATTTGTCTTTATTGAGATTTGTTTTGTGGCTTAACTTGGTCTGTTTTCCTCACTGTTCCATGTGCACTTGAAAAGAATGTATATTCTGCTTTGGGATGAAATGTTTTGAAAATATCAATTAAATTTATCTGGTCTGCTCTGTCATTTAAGGTCTCTGTTTTCTTGTTGATATTCCCTTTGGAAGATACATTCATTGATGTCAGTGGGGTGTTTTAAGTTACCTACTATGGCTATATTACTGTCCATCTCTCCCTTATGTTAATAATTTCTTTATATACAAGGTCTGGCACAAATCATGCCACTTTTTAAATTACAAAATCTTTTATTACAAAACCATAAGCTTATAATTCTGTAACATAACAGTATCACACCCAAGCATACCATATGACATTTTAGGTGAAATGTTCAAGTTAAAATTATAAATTATTACACCCATATTATTACTCTACCAACCACAGTCAAGCATCATTACTTCTGCCGGACCCTGTATTTAGTTGCTCTATGTTGGGTGCAAATGTTTACAAGGTTATATGATCTTGTTGGGTTGATCCCTTTATCATTATGTAATGTCCTTTTTTGTCTTATTGTAGCATTTGTTTTAAAGTCTTTTTGTCTGATGTAAGTATAGCTACTCCAGCTTTTGCTTCCATTTTCATGAAATTTCTTTTTCCATCCCTTTTATTCTGTGTGTGTGTGAGGTGGATCTCTCGGAGGAAGCATATATATGGGTCTTGTTTTCTCATCCATTTAACTACCCTATATCTTTTGTTTGGAGCATTTAATCCATTTATATTTAAAGTGATTATTGATAGGTACCTTTTGTTTGACATATTCTCTTTTTCTTAAACACTTTTAATGTTTCTTATAATACTGGTTTGGTGGTGATGAACTCTTAGCTTTTTCTGGTCTGGGAAGCTCTTTTTGCTTCAATTTAGAATGATAACCTTGCTGGGTAGAGTAGTCTTGGTTGTAGATCCTAGCTTTACATCACTTTACACATTTTGAACCAGTCTTTTGTGTCCTGAAGAGTTTCTGTTGAGAGATCAGCTGACAGTATTAGGGGAGCTCCCTTGCCAATAACTAACAGCCTGTCTTGCTTTTAAGATTTCTCTCTGTCTTTAACCTTTGCCATTTTAATTATGATGTCCCTTGGTGTGGGCCTCTTTGGGTTCGTCTTGTTTGGGGCTCTCTTTGCTTCCTGAACTTGTATGTCTTTTTCCTTCACTAAGGGGAGTTTTCTATCATCATTTCTTCAAATAGGTTCTCAATCTCTTGCTCTCTATCTTAAGCTACCCCTGCGATGCAGATGTCATTACACTTCATTTGTCCCAGAAGTCCATTAGACTATCCTCTTTTCTTAAAATTCTTTTTTTCATTTTGCTGTCCTGATTAGGTGTTTTCTCTTAACTTGTTTTCCAAACCACCAGTTCGATCCCCTTCATTTAATGTGCTGTTGATTCCTTCTAGTATATGTTCATTTTAGATTCTGTATTCTTTTCTGACAGGTTCATTTTTATGGTTTCTATGTCCTTTTTTATGATGTTCAATTTCTCACTAAGTTCCTTTAGCATCTGTATAGCCATCGTTTTAAACTTTGTGTTTGGTAGACTTTGTTCCTCTATTTTAATGTTTATTTTCTGGAGATTTCTGTTATTTAGAACATATTTCTTTGTCTCCCCATTTTGGCTGCCCCTGTGTTTCTGTTAGGTAGATTTGCTGCATCTTCTCAGTCTTGATAGGGTGGTTACATAGTAAACATCCTTTGGGGCTCAGTGATGCAGTCTTCGGATTACCTGAGCAGGCTGCTCTGGTAGTGTCCCTTGTGTAGGCTATTTCAGGTCCTGTTGTAGTTTAATTGTGATCGTTGTTGACCCATCTGCGAGTGGGGTTGGCCCTCAGTTTGGCTGACTGAGAACTAACCAAGACTATTGTATATAGGCTGCGGTATAAGGACTTACTGCAGAAAGTGGAATTCTCCCAGCAGGATCTGTTTGCCGAGACCTCCCTTTGGCCGTGCTGCTCTTGGAGCTAATCAGATCATGGTCTGCTGTTGTCTGAAGCAGCTCTCCTCTCCTGGAGAGGAACTCAGTACAGGTCAGTGTCAGACACTGTTACTGGCTCCCGGCTACCTATTAGGAGCTGCAGAGATCCGTGGTTGGTAACTGCTTGTGCTAGTCCTGGGTGCTTGTGGGAGGGGGCAAGCTGTGACTTGACCCTGAGGCCAGCTGCTGCTAGTGCCAGGCCTGGGACTTGTCAGCAAAAGGCCCAAGGTACCCCAAGATTTGCCACCACCCGCCTGCTGCCCTTCAGGCCTAGTCTCTGAACTAGTCTCAGTCAGTATGCAGGTTGTGTAAGGCAGGTTCTCAGCCCAGGTAGGGTTGAGTGGTGTTTACCAGGTTAATACAGTTGGTTCCAATGCTGGGTCTGAGGCCACTCAGCAAGTCTGGGTAAACTGAGGGCAGACACCACCCCTCTCCAGCAGATCTGTCAGCTGTGTATGAGTTTAGCAAGGTGAGACCTCAGGGTTCTGCAGGGTGAGGCTACTGCAGTGACTCAGGCTAATGTTGGTGGGGGGTGGGGGGGCTCCCAATTCAGGAATAATGGTATCAGTCCAGCATGCTGGAAGAAATGTCCTTCCCCTTAAGGCCACACTACTCAGGCTCTCCCTGTATGTTTCTGGCACTTGCTGAGTTTGCCCAAAATTCCTCGAGAGTTTTTGTTTTTAACAGATGCAACATGGACTCAAACTGACCACTATGCTAATGCATATGGAGGGGAGAGCTTGACCCAGGGAAGATGACAGTTGTGGCCAGTGTGGGAGAGGGACTCGGCACAGGAACATTGGTGGCTGTCCCTCCAGCCCTCAACCACAACACCCAATCTTTCCCTGTATGTCTCTTGTCCCCTCCGAACTACCATTCCGCTGCCGAAGACCAGGGCAAGTGCCTGTGAGCGAGAGTGTGCTGTGGCCCATTAAGAGAGTGCCTGGATTTCTAGCAGTCTGTCTGCTCACCCAGACAGATGGAATCCCCACTGATTTTTATAGCCTGATGTTATTTGGGCTGCTCTTCCCAGCAGAGGTGCTTCAGTCTGGGGAGCTCGGCGTGGGGTTAAGACCCCTTGCTGCTCTGGTTGAACCTTAGCAGCCGAGATGTCCCTCCAGATTTGCCACCACCAAACATGGGTGCGGGGCCAGCCTGTTTCGTGTCTCTACACCTCCTACAAGTCTCCCATAGCTTCTGTATATTCTTAGAAGACTTCTGCTCAGCTAGCCTTCAGTTATCCTAGTTGATTGTTCTACAATTTAGTTGTAATTTTGATATGGTCCTGGGAGGTGGTGAGCGTAACTCCCATCTACTTTTCCACCATCTTCGGTCCTACTTAATTTAGTCTATAAAGCTAACATTTATTGGGGCTTACTGTCAGACATTCTATATACATTAGCCCATTTAATCACAACTGGTTTCTCCCTGTTGAATTTTTTTGATGAAAAAATTACAGAAACTTGTAAAAGATTGCATGCATAACTTTTTCTATGCAGAGTAGTCAAAATCTATAAAATTGAAATATTTAGACATTTATGACAGCCTTGCTTACTTACTGTGAGAGGCATTCCATGTCCTCTACAATGTTCTGTAAATCTGCACACAACAACATTTGTTAGGCCAAAACCAAGATTTAGTTATTCCGAGTTTAGATATTCAGTCGGGTTTTATTGTAGAGCCGAAAATGCAGGAGAGTGAAACTGAATTTAGGTCTGTTAGTCTTGGTTTGGCTTTGATGACGGCTTTACTCTCCGGCGTAGCCTGAGTGGCCTGAGAATGGCTGTCGCTATCTGCAGGCTTCTGCAGTCACATGGTTTTCAGTGTTAGAGGAGAAAGGCCATTTTCCCACTAGGTTTCCATACCTGTTCCATAAAAGGACTGAATAGCCGTGCTGGTTTCATAGAGCCACCTCTGATCTCATCTGTCATCAGGGAAAGGGGGTTCCTTGGCTAGCCAGCACGGGGGGAAGGAGACGCACAGGCGCTCAGGGTGAGCCCCACCAGAATTACATCAGGAGGGGCAGTTTTCAAATGAGGTACACAAAGTAGCAGATGTCTAATAACCATTAAATACATGACCTCGTAAATAATATCTGTATGTCTAACTTCACTCAACATTTTACCATCATAGGCATATGCTTCTGCGCCTGTGTAGCTTCTCATTCTGCTGTCGAGTGCTTTGGTCACTTTTCTGAAGGACATAGCTCCTGCATTGTCATACCATTAAAAATTATCATCCTAAGGCATTTGGGATGTATGGAATGTTATGAAGGAAAAGTGAATTTTTGCCAGCATTTCACTGAGGAGAATTCCCTCACCCCAAAGTAAGGGTGACGGACACACAGATCATTTTATGCCAATTTTTAAATTTTTGTTTGGATAGAAAACATTCCTAATGCAATTTGAAGTACATATTAAGAGTGGAGGAACATGTGACACTATTGACCCAAACTTTCAGACCTTAAATTCCTTTTAGTAGGAATGGAAGTCTTAGCGTTTAAACAATTCATAGTATTCTCTGTAATATGGGTCATCAAAGTTTTGGCCTCTCTTTGTTTCTAAATCTTCCAGTTTGCTTCAGTTTTTTTCTGTCTGTGTTCTAACTTCTTTGTGGCATCTGAAAGATTATTTATTCCTACTAATGATATTCAGGGTATAACAGGTCAATAAATTCCTCTTTCAGATCTTGGCTTTCCACAAAAGTCACTCAAAGGAACTTTGCTTTAAAATTATGAGGCCAGAAGACAGGAGGCTACAGTTAGCCTCGCAGTTTCCAAAGGACTCAAAATTCTGGACTGTGACCTCAGGTTTTGGCTGTAAATATTAAATCAATTAGGAAGCAACTGACTTATAAAATGCAAAGATGCCTACCTTCTACTTTTTATTTAGTGGTTTTCAGTAGTGAGTGAGAATTTGAATTCAAAATTAAGTCTCAAGTAGCTTTAATGGGAACTTCCTAGGTTAAAGAGGTATTCATTTTACTGTGGAAGTGATCCTCTTTTTTTTTTTTTCCTGTGTAAGTGATGAGAGTTTTTAACTAAAATCTGAATATTGTATATTATTGGGATTAATAATCTCAGAACACTTTGTTTTAGGACTTTCAAACTATCTGCACATAAAATATTTAAGGTATGCAAACTTCCTTTTTGGGATTTTGGATAAAGAAAAACCTCCCATTTTTGTCATTTCCTATTTCAAAGTCGCAAACTCCTGTTTTGTTTCATAGCAAAAACCCATTCAAGAGCTGGGGCTCTTCTCATACTCCACAAGCAGATGTCCTTAGAAACATACATTATCTGTGCCATAGCAGCTGTCTTTCATCACTGCCCTGAGGTCACATGATTTGAGATAATATGAGAACAGATACCACTGACTCCTCATTGTATTAATAAATTCTAAATAATGATTTAGATCCATGTGTCTAAATAATGAATGCTCTTTATTTCCTATATAGCCTTCATTTATTCTTTTATCCATCCTAACAGTTCTTCAGTTATCGCTCAAGAGTTCCATGCTGCCTGAACCCATGTGATTTAGGAATAGCTGACCGTATCCTCAGGGAGTAGACTTGATTGGCCTGCATTATCCCATTTCCTTAGGAATTCTTAAATCAACCAGGGCATGACATTTCCATTGCTAGGACTTGGCTTAGAACTGGGCAGCTTACCATACTTAGACCAATAAGATGACATGGGAATTTCTCTGAGGATTTTTGGGAAAGAGGTTTAATTGTTCTTACAAGAGAGTCATTCACTGGAAAAGATACTTTTTCACCTTAGGAGACTAACTTATATGAACTTAAAAGTCCGGAACTGTTATTACTATCTTGCCAACTTCAGGGGAACTGGTTTAAAAATAAATTCAATAAGCGAGAAGGGAAAGGCAGCACCTTCTTGTGTAATAATAGGATAAGGTAGAACTTTTTGTAGTAATTCATTGAACTTTCTACTTCATTAAGCCTTGACACAAAGACCCTGTGTGTACAGTCAAGGATTTACAGAAACAAAAAAATTAGCGCTGGCTGGTGTGGCTCAGTGGATTGAGTACTGGCCTCTGAAGCAAAGGGTCGCAGGTTCGATTCCCAGTCAGGGCATATACCTGTGTTGCAGTCCAGGTTCCCAGTTGGGGGCATGAGAGGCAACCGCACATTGATGTTTCCCTCCCTCCCTTTCCCTCTCTAAAAATAAATTAAAAAAAAAAATCACTGGAAAGAGGTCATAGTTCTGAGTAAAGTAGAGGATGAGGATGCAAGATCAATAGGAACAGAGATCTTAATAACGGAAGTAGAACACATACATTTACCAAGAAATCACACTGGCAGTGACGTGTTTGCAACTGAACTCATCTGACCCAATTGTTGATGTTGGAGAAGGATGCTCAGAGCACACGAGTTGACCAGTAAAAATCTGGTTAGGGAGGGAAAGAGGACAAGAACTATTTCGATGTCATATTTAATCATCTTAATCAATCATCTTAATTGTTACATCATCTTTCTCTGGCTTTGGACTTTATTTATTGCTAATGTGCAGTAGCAGGGGTGTCCAACCCACGGCCCATGGGCTGAATGCGGCCCAGGGTGACAACGAATGTGACCCAACACAAAATTGTAAATTTACTTAAAACCTTTTTTTCTGTTCATCAGTTTTCATTAGTGTTGTGTATTTAACGTGTGGCCCAACACAACTCTCCTTCTGGTGTGGCCCAGAGACTCCAAAAGGCCAGGCACCCTTGCAAGTCAAAACTTTGAAAGCCAACTGTTTTAACTCTAGCCCACAGTCTTCTGAGAGGAAGAAAAAACAGCTTATTTCTCCTCTGTGGGAATATGTTTCCTGCTTTAATCTGGCAAAATAGAAGTTCAGGTGTGATGTTCATTAGGAATGAAAAGAAAAATATGAAAATATTTTTAAAATTTTATTTTTATTGAGCATAATTGACATTAGTTTGAATATTTTTATATATTGTGAAATGATCGCCACAGTAAGCCTAGTTAGTATTTGTCACCATACGTAGATATGTGTAAAGGTTAATAACATTTATATTGTTTTGTACCCATAGTGAAAGCATCTATAATTTGTAGGTTGATTCTTCACTCAGTCAATAAATATCTTCTTTACCTCCCATATTATACCTGTTATTTACTCAAAGCTAAATACAGTTGATCCTTGAACAAGTGCTGACACCCTGTACAGTCAAATCTGAGTAAACTCTTGAGCCCCCAAAACTTTCCTAATAACCTGTTGATCCAGAGCAATAACAATGCCATAAAGTCAGTTCATATGTATTTTGCATGTTATATGTGATGTTACCTTTTTACCATAATGTAAGCTAGAGAAAAGAAAATGCTTTATTAACAAAATCACTAAGAAAATACATTTACAGTATTTGTTGGGGAAAAAAACAACACATACAAGGGGACCCGTGCAGTTGAAATCCATGTTGTTCAAGAGTCGATTGTAACCTCTTTTCTTCTCTCTGTGTTCCATGTGGCGACACGTGTGCTCCTGAAATGATAATGCCCTAGGAAAACCTGCTTTTTTCCTCCTCTCCGCCCCCACCCTTTTTTCTTCTTTGTCTTATCTTTCTCACCCTCTTCCTCCTCCTCCACCAGTAATTTTATTCATCATGTCCTCACTTTTTTTTCCAGTTTTCGATCATTTTATCTTCCATTCATTTTTAACTAAGGTCTTGTCCTCTAACCCTGACTAACCCGACTCATCACAGCAAACCCACTAACAATCTACTGATTAGTGGCTCCAATTCTTTTCTTTCTTTTCTTTTCTCCTTTCTTTTCTCTTTTCTTTCTTTCTTGTTTAGAGATTTGTTTTATTAAATTCTTCATATAACATCCTAAGAAAATCTAGTAGGTTCTTTCTGCTCACCGTATATTTTTCTCCCGTACACACACCACACACCTTCCAGGCACATGGGAAAACTGGATACTTCTACTACCTTGAAGTTAACTTGCTTTCTTCAGTGAAAGTGCCTCTTTTTCTATGTGACAATCACCAAAAATGTTTCAGATATTGGCAATTCTGTCAACCTGGTTCCTGGGGTGAGGATAATTTGACACACAACTCTTTCATATACCTGCAATGGACATGTACCATGAGGGAGAAATAAAGCTTTTTTGTTTTAAGTTAGGAAGATTTTTTAGTTATACATCCTAATTTAGGAAAAATGTAGGAAAATATGTATGTATGATTACTAGAATATTTTAAATTGTTATTTTCTGACACATGATAGTTAATTTGGAGAGACATCAAATTTTAGATTAATAGTATTTTCCCTCAAAGATATAAAGACATTGCTCTAGACTACCCCAGCATACCCTGTCCCTGATGAGAAGACTGGTGGTGGGGCAATTTGAATTTTTTTCAGGTGATCAATTTTTCCCTCTGAAATCATTTCAAATCTCCCACTTATCCTCATTTGAAATTTCACAATAATCAATATTTTATTGATCCAGATTGTCTCTCCATTGGCTATTTCTTTTCAAAGGCTATAGACCTGTCTGGTATACACTGGAAAACTTCATTGCATTGTTTGGCTAATAATTCCCCTCTTTTTATCTTTTCAGCTCTCTTTTCCTCCAGTTTATCTTAGCTGGAGCCCCTAGATCAGTGCTCCCTTTATTTATTATTTTTTTGCCTTTTTGCATTTTAAGAAATTTCCTTTCTGTGGTATTCCAATATGTCTTTTGATATTATGTATTTCAATTTCAGCAACTATTTTTATCTTCTAAAGATGTCTCTCTTAGCTTAATTTCCCTCAGAAAGATGAAACTGAGAGAAGGGCTTGCGTGTTGGTATTTATTTCTGGAACTGATCCTATGAAACCGGAGTGTGGAACAAGGAAAGTGACCCAAGGAAGGAGGGAGAGCCAGGGCCAGAGTGCACTATCGAGCTGGTCATTGCTGTGGCTAACTGGTCTCTGTCCTGGGACCCTCTGAAGTGGTGCATAGCACACTCCTCGGGTTAGTCCACCTGAACAATGGAAGAGGCAAGGATGCATTTTACTGGCTTTTATCTCCTGTTGGTCAAGGGTTGTTTATGGTGCTAACTCAGCACTCATTGGATATTCGTGTAGAGAAGAGTCTGCACCATTTCTCACAGATGTGTCCCACACGGTAGCATCAGAGAAAGTCAGGAGCAGACAGTAGATTGTGCAGTGCAGCACAAAAGTGATGTTGTCTTGTTATCTCCTCAAGGAAGCTAGTTGACAATGCAGTGGCTGAAGGAAATTGGAAGGCTGGGCAGCAGAGTGTGAAGATGTGAGAAAGGGCAAAAAAAAGTGATCACGAATCTATGTTCTGAGATGCTCTTATCTTTTGGTGCTCTCACTTAAGTTCCATCAGTCAGAGTTCAATATGGTGGCCAAATTCAGCATTTACAAGGAAGAGTTAGTAAAAACAGGCTTGTATCGCCAGTACTGCAACTTGTCCTAATGAAATAATTACTATTTGTCTTCTTTCTCTACTACAAATTCCGTATTTCCCTCTTAGAGCCAGTTACTGGTATGTTCTAAATTGCTAGTCTGATGGGATGACAGACCCTTTATTCCTTAAGTATCTTACTCTTCTTGGGTCATGGCTGCTACAAACATGTGCTTAGAGTTATCATTAGGCATTCAGTTACTACCCCTCTGAATTTTAGTTGCCCCTGTGCATCTCCTGGGTCTTGGATAAGTCCCTTTCTTCCGTATTATATATTTATGATCCTGGCTCATTAATGTAGTTAGGTCAATAGTCCCCACTTACTATATTTTATTTGCCTACTGTCCCACTGATAATGAGGGCTCCAAAGTCATAGTTTGAAGTTCAGTGGAAATCTCACTGTGTCCTTTGATAGAAATGTCTCCACTACCCTCTTTAGGAGGAGAACCCAGAAGAACTTGGGGATTCAAGATTTTCAGGTTCATTCCCCCACCGCAGGTCTCAGGGCCTCATTCTTTCTCTTCCTAGGCACTGACTTTAATACATGAGGCCTGTTGAGGTTGTGAATTGAGTCTCTCTTCTAGCTCTGCTATCTTTGTAATTAAATTCTAAACCTGGTTTTCTGCCTCTGCAGAGGAGTAGTTTCTTAAAACACTGCCAAAGAATATTTTTTGACTTTCACAGCATATTTTGATTTGATATTTCTTTCAACTTAGTCTATTTTTATAGGGTTCTGAGACTGTTAATAAAGTCCCTTTACTCTATAAACTACGTAATTATCATAGTTCCTCATACTGTCCATCGGTTGATACTTTGCCTTCCCATGTACCTCACCTGAGGTTCTTGCTCCCTTGTGAATCTTACAAACTGTGATTTTACAGAGTGCTAGGAGTTATCATCATTCTACTTATTATCAGCAATGAGATTGTTAGTGCCAGTTATAAGGGAATTATCCACTTCCCAAGTCTTGTAGGTTTATTAATTAGAACCAGTTCTGCTACAAATTGTCTTAGTCTGTGTTCCCCTCAGAAAGCAAGAGTCGAGAAAAGAATGAGAATGTGTGAGTTTATTTTGAAAAAGCCTAGGGTATAGGAGTAGGGGTCAGGGAAGTGTGAAACAGGAAGAGTGGAAAGTCAATGAAGTATATTGTCAAACTAATCATCATTGTGAGCAACTGGAATGAAGCCCACTGGAACCTAGTAGGAAGCCATGTGGCACGTACCTACAACTGGCCACGTAGGGGTGGGAGAGGGCTCCAACTGGGCATACTGTTAGATTATGCACATGTGAGTATTACATAAATTCATTTAGCAGTTTCATGCAGTGACGTCAAAGAAGCCTTAGTGCAGTAAGTGAGGGGTCTGTACTCTCAGACTATGGCTATGCAAAAAGTAGAACAAACAATAGGAGGAAAAGATATACAATGGGGTATAATAGGTGTGAAATAGACAAGATCCCTCCCTTTTGTTCCATTTTGCAGTATATTGTTCTGTATATGAATGAAATATTTTTCACTGTCTCTGTGGTTACTAATAAAATTAAATATGTTTTTAAATTATCTTGTTCATTATCTCTATTGTGGTGTGTGTGTGTGTGTGTGCGTGTGTGCGTGTTTATTTATTTTGGCTGTACTCTGCCATTTTATTAGGTTTTCCCAAATGTTTTCTGATCTGTGGTTGGATGTTTATATTTAAAAGTGAAGCAATAGCGTGATTCATTGGGATCCCCTTGTACCTGCGAAGGACTTGTGACTGACTGGCTTTGACTTTTTTGCTGAGTATGTAACACTGAACATTACATAAGGGACCTATAAATGTCAGAATGAGAAAGGCTTTACTTGGACGTTACATCAATTCCAGTTTATTTCACACCAGATTATTTGTTTCAATTTATTTAGAAAGACTCTAATTTGGGGGAGGGGGTCAGCAGAGAGGCAGGGTACAGGTATGGTGTAGGGACCACAGTATGAGAGTCCGACTCAGTTTTTTCTACTCTCTGTTTTTTCTGTACGAAATTCCCTGCCAGGATCCTATGTTGCATTTTGTTGCCATATCTCCTTAGTCTCTTTTAATCTGGGATAATCCCTTGATCTTTTTTGTTTATTTGTTCAGTCTTTCCTAATTTTGACACTTTTGATGAATTACTGCTCACTTATTTTGTAGAACGTCTCTTAATGTAGGTTTTCTTGATGTTTCCTTATGATTAAATTCAAAACATACATTTTTGGCAAGACTATCACAAGAGTGCTGTGCTTTTCTAAGTACATCATTTTCAGGAGGCATATAATGTTAAATATATCTTATTAGTGGTGATTTTTAACTTTGATCACTTGATTAAGATGATGACTGTAGTTCTCTGCCCTATAAAGTTATGATTTTTCCTTTTGAAATTATCTGTGAGGAGATACTTTGAGACTGTGTAAATATTGTTTGTCATCATGCTTTTGCTCTAACTTAAGTATTCATTGATAGATAATTGTTGTCTGAAACAAGTGTTATGGTCTTTGCCTAATGGTGATTTCTATATTCATAATTGCTTCTATAATTTTTAAAAAAGATTGTATTTATTTTTCAACAGAGGGGAAGGGAGGGAGAAAGAGAGGGAGAGAAATATCAGTGTGTGGTTGCCTCTTGCACAACCCCTACTGGGGACCTGGCCCGCAACCCAGGCATGCGCCCTGACTGGGAATCAAACCAGCCAGCCTTTGGTTCACAGGCTGGTGCTCAGTCCACTGAGGCACACCAACCAGGGCTGTTCTATAATTTTTAATTGAAATTCTGCCATAAGGAGAAACACCCCCTTTCCTCTATTTGCTTATTTATTTTTGTTTTTATCACTATAGATTTATGGATTTTAAAAATTTATTATGTGGTTTATATTCTATAACTATCATTACTAATTTTGTTGCTCAAATCATTCCAAGTTTGACTCATTAGGATTTGCTTTAGTTACCCCCTCACCCCATATCCTTTTGACCTGTTTTTCATCATTTCATTTACTTCTTTATTTTCTGATACCACAAGATATATCATGTTCATCTTGCACTTTTCTTAACTCAGGACTAAAATTAATCATTTCCTCAAAAAGCCATCATTCCTTTTATTGAGGAATAGTATTTAGAAAGTAAGATGTGGATACTAGGTGTGCTCATTGCTACTGGGATGTCATTGCTTGTAGGCCCTCTTAGTAGAGAGAGTTGGGAAATATAAATATGTATAACTTGTATTGGCAGCTTAGAGAATAAAAACATTTTGCTCATTCTAACAAAAAGCAAGGCAAAGAAGAAGAATGCAGTAAGCAAAAACATGGTAAATAAAATCTTAAATTGTTACAGATAAGTGCAGACTAATTTTTTAATGTAATATATTCATTTTCATTTAATGTAATGCAATACGTTCACATTAATTTAAATATGAATTAAGTAAACTTAAGAGACTGAGATTCTCAGATATTTTAACCCAGCTTTTATATTTGTTTAAAAGCTAGATAGCTAATACAAAATGACCTAGATTGTTTCACATATATGTATTTGGCCAATACTAACTAAATGAAAATCGATGTATCGATAATACTATTATCAGACAAAGTAGAATAAAAGATTCAGAGTATTGAATGTGATGAAGAGAAACATTTCTATAGATAGAATCCACTAAGAATTAACAAATTAGAAAAATTGTGAGATTTTAAAAAAATACCTCAGAAACTGATAGCCCAAACACAAATCAGTATGAACATTGATGGTTTTGAAACAAAAATTGATTATTCTGGCATCAAAAGTAACAAGATTCATCTGTTGAATCATGTGGTTCCAAATAGAGAAAATACATTCTTTTTAACTGCACATGAAACATTTTATAAAATTGACCTCAGGCACCATTACAGATTAATTCTCAACAAATTCTATAGACATATCTGACTATAACACAATGAAAATTTTAAAAATCATTAATTAAAAAGAAGTGCCCCTCCCACAAACATACACACTTAAGAGTTCCATTCAGTGTAGTGGGCTGAGCTGATCATACGTGACTCAACCTTTTTCCACTTCTGCAGCTCCAATTGCGTACACTTCCTGAATAAAAGACAACATAGAACAACATACACAGCTGAGTATAAAACCAAGAAAGAATATCCATCAGTTGTTTGCATGAGAGTGAATTCCATATGAATAGATGTTTTTGGGACCTATTTAAAAAGTGGCTTTGCAGAAGAATAAAAAAACAATGAGGGTCTTAACCTAGGAACCAAAATGTACTCTGTCTACTGAGTGCAGTGACTTTAGGCTTAAAAAAAAAAAGGTAATGGAAATAGTGATCCTTCCTGTTATAGCAGAGGCAAAAACATTTTGAAGGGATACTTTCACAGTGCAGGGCACATGTGGAATGTTTGCAAAAATCAACCTCTATTGAAGATTAATTCATGGAAACCACATGAAGAAATGAGTACCTATATAAAATAGGATGATTTTTACTTGAGGAATTGCAGATAGAGACAAAAATCAGAATGAGATTTAAAAATAAGCATATTTAGACTCAGAACAGACTGACAGCCCTGGGGTGGGGGTGTTTAGGGGAGTGATGGAGGGATCAAGAAAAAAAGAAAAAAAGAGAAAGAAATTATGGACATGGATAACAGTGTGGTGACTGCAGAGGGATGGAGGGATGGAAGTGGAAGAGGATATAGGCGGGATAAACGGTAGTGGGAAAATACAATAAAATAATGTAAAAAAATATTTAAAAATAAGCATGTTTAAGATGTTCAGAGATGAAAGAACAGTATGAGACTGCAATGGGGTGAGAAAGATGAATATAAAAACCATTTAGAAATTCTAGAAATTGGAAATACACTCATTGATTAAATGATACATAACTGATTACACAAAATAAAATGGAACCAAATGGGTGAATAGAAGAATGAACTAGATCAGCTATAGAGAGAATTAGGGAATCTTCTATTTTCCTGATTGAACGTTGACTGACAGATCCTCCTAGACCTAGAGGCTCTAGGAATTTCCAGAGCCTTTATTCTAATAAACTGATTAGAATATGTGTTATTTGCTAATACCTTGCATTAGAGTTCCCCCACCCCCAATTACTGGCTGTATTTCTAAAGCTCTCATTTCTAATTGTTTTCTGACCTTTATTGTAATGTTTGTGATCTGATTAAATGTGTTTGCTTCAACTTTTCTTTCATTCCATCCTGACTCTTGCAGCCTGCACGTCCTCAGGGTGACTGATCCACCCAGCTTCAAAGTCCGTCTTCTCTGACCTAGGATTCCTGATTAAATTTCACTATTTTAATTGATTTGTTTCTCTACCAGTCACTCTGAGCCACTGTCATCCATGATCCCAGATCTCTAGATTTTTAACAAATAACAAATTTATCCTTTATAACTTCTCCACACCAAACAAGAGTCAATGGAAAAACAGCACAGTAGAAAAAGAGTGCCACACATGAGTAAAACATTCCAAGTAGACAAAAGCACAAATGGCCAGATTAATAATTAGAGTTTTGCCAATTAAATCAATGAACTACATTTACATATATTTTGTATTGGAAAATTTAATATACACTATAGGAGAGGTACCAAATAACTGGTCATTCTAGTGCTGGTTTTATGGATGTTTGAATAGATTGGCCATGGGTGGAGACACGAAAGCTACACATCAGTCCAACAAAATGGACTCCCTCTAACCAAGACTGAGTTAGCTAATACTGAAACTAAGATCCTAGTCTGCCAGGATGTCTATTCTGATTATACATTCAGAGATCAGGGAATTTACTATCGGTGGGGCTACAAACCAAATGGGCCTTCTTGAAGCTCATCTTTGTCAGGACCTGTTTATATCCCCACTTTCACATACTTCATTTTAAAAGAAAACTATGTCTGTTACTCACCTAAATTTTACCATGATGTTGCGTTCAAAGGTGAAAAACCTTTGGGATGCCAACAAAAGAGAAATTTGAAATACTGGTTTCTGCTCTACCAGTTTTCAGTTTGCTGTCTCAGCTCCAAATTCTGCTTTGTGATATTGAATCTGGACCCTACGAATATTTCTTCTTTGCCGGCTGAACGAATGCCACGCTTCATCAACAGAGAACACTATGGTCACTCTGCAAGGCAGTAGTGGCAGGGAGAAACTTCTCCTTAAAGGCCCCATCCTTCTTTATTATTACTCAGTAATTTTTGTGATTATTTTATGGTTTTAAGGACATGGGTATTAAAGAATATACTTAAGAATACTAAAGAATATACTTAAAAATAGAAGAAAACAGTATATTTGTCTTACATCTTTTATTTATAAATTTTAGAGAGAGAAGAAGTGGAGAAAGACAGAGAAACACTGATTTGTTCTTCCACTTATTTATGTATTCATTGGTTGGTTCTTGTATGTGCCCTCATTGAGGATCAACCTACAACTTTGGCTTATTGGGACAACACTCTAACCAACTGAACTACCCAACCAGAGCTGTCTTACCTATTCTTTAATAAACATTGCATTCTACATGGAAAGTAATTCAGAATTAATTAGCATCCTTTCATTTCAGCTTGAAGAACTCCCTTTAACCTTTTCTGTGCAGCTGGTGCAGTCTTTTTTTCCTCTTTTCATATTTCTGTGTAAGTTTATTCATATTAACTACTCTTGGATATTACTAACCTTGTATCCATAGGTGAGAAATTAGTTTCAAATTAATCCATTCAAACAAGCTTTTAAAAAAATTATACTCATGTACTTCGGACATAACTGAACATAATCTGATTATTCATGATAATCATATTACTACTTTATTGAATAAATGCTTGTAGAAAAGTTGTACATGAGTATCTATAGGAGAAGAAAGGTGGTAACAGCTGCATACATATATCAAGGCATTTAGGCTCCCAGATTAAACCAAACCCTAGAACAGGCCAAAGCATATCTAAACCCTTGTGGATGATATTAATAATTATGAATAACATTAGTAATTATAAATAAATAGGCCAAGTGATGGAATTCTGGATCTGGAAAGAGCTCAGAAGTCAAGGTCAAATCTCTAGTTGAGATGAACAGTCTAAACCAGAGGTTTAATGGTGTGAGTATTTTAGTAAAACTAATGGCCTAATTGAGCCTTTAAAATTAAGAGGGAGAGAAGCAAAAATAATTAGCATTAAAAACCTCTTTCAGGTAATGGGAAAAATAAAAAATAAATGTAAAAACTCTTTCATATATATTTTTTAATTTTTAAACTTATTATGTGCTGGTTTCAGGTATACAGCTTATCGGTTAGATAATCATATATTTTACATAGCATTCCCCTTGATATTTCCAGTACCCCAGCTAGCACCATGCATATTTATCACAATATTATTGACTATATTTCCTGTGCTTTTCTTCCCTGTGACTATTTTGTAACTTCTTACTTCCTTCACCTCATTTACCCAGTGTCCCAATCCTGCCCTCCTCTCTGGCAACCACCAGTTCTCTCTCTGTATCTATGAGTCTGTTCCAATTTTGTTGGTTTATTTTGTTTCTTAGATATGTTATTTTTGTTTAAGTGGTGTATTACTGTAATGAAGGAGGTTGAGCCAGGAGATCTCGACTGCTCATTCAGGTAAGCCAAAAAAACCACAAGGAGGACTGGATGGAGCAGGCATAGTCTTTTTCTTTCTTTCTTTCTCTCTTTCTCTTTCTTTCTTTCTTTCTTTCTTTCTCTCTTTCTTTCTTTCTTTCTTTCTTTCTTTCTTTCTTTCTTTCTTTCTTTCTTTTTCTTTTCTTTCTTTCCTTCTTTCTTCTTTCTTTTTTAACTTTTTAAAAATTTCTTATTTATGTTTTATACTTTTTAAATTGTTCAATTACAGTTGTCCCCATTTCCCCCCCATTACTCTCCCCTGCCCTACCCTCCTTCCATCTCCCACATTCAACCCTTACCCCCCTCCCTCCACCCCCACCACTGTTGTCTTTGTCCATGGGTCCTTTATACATGTCCATTGAAGCAGACATGGCCTTTATTACTCACATTACAGGGAGCACCCATAGCGTCAGGTCAGTGAAGCAGGACCACACCTCCCTGAGTCTGAGAATTGTTTTAAGGGGTCCCAGACAAAGGGGGCACATGTCTTGTGCGTGACTCTAAATTACATTACCACAGTGTGTATGTGCAGAGAGAAAAGGTCAAGAAGTGGTCACACAGGACAAGAAGGTGCTCCCAAAAGAAGATCAGGAGGGAATTCCAACCCATTTCCAAAGCGGTACACAATTCATAAAATTCTGCATTTTACTGGTGGGGAAGCTGAGGCATAGGGTATTTCCACATTACATTTCCTCAAAAAGTTTTACCAGATTAACTTTTTGTCAAATTATCTGTAGAAAAATAATTTAATGACTTAATTTTTGTTTCCTTAAACATCAGTGACTTTTGTCATCTTTTACATGTTATTGACCATTTTATTTTTGTGAATTTTCTATTCATATTCATCAATTTCACAAATGCAGTGTGGACTGTTTGGTCTTTTTTTGTTGTTGGAGATTTGTAGTAATCCTCACTATACAATGGATACCAATACTTCTCTGTTACCTGTGTTGCATGATTTAATAATATTATCTAATTTGGCACTATATTAGTTGTATTAGTTTTTTAAAATGTATCAATTATCTAGAGGAGTAGCATGGAAAATTCTATGGTAAGTTTTTTAAAAAATATAATTTCCCCATCATCAAAGTTTTAATTTGTTTTCAAAATAAATTTCATGCCTTAGGCTAGGGAATGTTTGTTGTAAGACTTTGATGTTGGTTTTCTTGATCAATAAAGATTGATAAATGATTTTCCTATCTTGGACTAATTTGTTCATAAATTATTGTCCTGATGTGCAGATTTCAGGAGAGTCTTCAGATTCTTTTGGTTTGATTTACCAATTTTCATTATTTATGTAACTTTTGTATTCTCAATATGTCTGATTATGTCAGTCATAGTGTGCCTAGTTTTAATAAAAATAATAAATATATATATATATTTTGTAATGACAAAGAATTGAATATTTACATATAAGAGCTATTGGTGGAATGGGGCAACAGTGCCCTGAAAAAAGAGACAAAAGAACGATACAGACATCCTGATCTAGCACAGTTACATAGAATAATCTCATTAGTTCAAATTGTGTTCAACAAACATTGAATTTCGCACCAAATCTGTCAGTAGGTAAGTGATGCATCTTATTCTGAATGAAATATATATATTTATATACATTAGAAAGAAGGAAAATTCAGTAAGTCCCTTTAAGAGTAGATTCTATATTACCTTAATCTGCAATTAATACCTCCCATCCATTATTAAAGGCTGATATGAGAGTGAAAGCAATGTGGTGAATATTTTTAGGGCCATGAGGAAAAGATAAGTTAGCTTGTGAAATCAAAGATTTTCATAAATAGCTCAATTTAATAACAGGAAGCAGGTGGCAGTTGCTATTTTTCTAATTCAACAAAGTGGGAAGTAAATTAAACTGGCTGAAGGCAAACAATGTGCCATGTCTTTAGGTAAGAAACAATGCCGAGGCGGGATACACAGCTAAAGCCAAGGAGCACTGTTGTCTTCCAAAATGAAATGGAAGGGTGAATCTTTTTACAGAATTCTAATGATTGAGTTCCCCTAGCAAAAGTTAAAGCTACAAAATTCTACACCAAAGTGAAGTTAAAATATTCTGATTTTCTAAAAAATAAAATGGATACTAGGAGCAAATGTCTTCTTAATGTTTTTGTGTCTGTGCACAATATTGTGAAACATTGTTAAGCCCCATAACTTTTTTTTGTGCATTGAAGCAGTAAAGTTCAATATAAACCCGTATAGTTTTTTATTTTTAATTTTTCCAAGTTTTTTCTCTTTGAAATGAAATATTTCTAGCTCAAACAGGTAGTAAATCCCTTGAAAACAAATTTTGATCTAAAAAGCTAAACTGAGAGAAGTCACTTTGTTACAGGAAGAAGGGATCCTTACATCACAACTTCTTGGCGGAACAAACTGGAGAAGCACCATCCAGTAGGTATATCAGCTTCAGGCTTCAGAAACACTATTGTGTTTTTTCCTTCTTTCCTACTCTCGCAAACATCCGGCAACAAAACAGAACACATTTTGTGACGACGAAGACGGCAGCTGCCACACAGGCCAGCAGGAACCCGATCACGTCCAGGGAGTGGTACTGGAACCAGGCGAGGTCATGGGAGGCTGGCCGCAGGTGTTTGGCTCCTCTGTGGCGCATGACAAACTCGATCCAGAAGACCGCCCGATCCAAAGGCTTCACTGGCTGCTCATGATGAATTCTGTATAATCTCATAGCATTCTCCTTATATCTAAAGGAGAAACACAGAGATACCAACATCGAAAGGAATTCATTTGTCTAAGCAATTCAAACCCATCAAGGGTTTTTGTCAAACAAGTTTAAAAAATATATGTCTTAGAATCATAGAAGTAGTAGTATATTTTTATTTGGGTCTCAAAGAAAGTTTGATTCTAAATTAGAATTTCCTGATTGAAAAATATTTTAAACAGTGAAGATGGAAGATAAAGTGGGAGAATTAAATCTTTTTTTAGCAGAGGAAATGATAGGAGCCATTCTATGTGCTATATGTTGGATAATGGACATGTGTATTTAGGATAATGTTCTAGAAGTTTTTAAAGAGGAATTGTTTCATGGTGGGAGAAATGCTTCCTTATAAGTCTCTAGACTTCCACTCTTCTCTTCATAACTCTATTTTTAACCCTGCAGCCAAAATAAATTTTTTTGAAATCCATCAGAATAAGACACTCACCTGGTTCAAAATTGCTATCTGGTAAGGTAAAGAATAATATCCACATCTATTCTTTGTCCTACAGGACCTTGCATGGAGAGACCTCTGGCTACCTCTTCCACCATTGTGCCCTGTGCACACACTATTGTAGTTACAATGATCTGGCTACTCATGGAAGCTACCAAATGTGTTCTCATGTCACACCTTTGTGCTTTGTGTCTGCTGTGTTCTTCTGGAGACGTTTCTCCTGCAAAATCCGAAGCCTGCTTCTACCTCTGCCAGAGAGCTGGGACCATGTCCCATCTCAGAGAGGTTTATCCTGGCCACACTGTGATAGTATACGTAGGCATTTCTTTCATGTCTTTTTTTCCTATTTGATTCCTAGAATTTTAAATATATTTTGTAAAATATATCTTCAATTTATTTATGAAATATATAAGAAAATGCATGTATTCTAAGTAATAAGCTCAAAATTTCAAAATTATCAAGAAAATTATCATGAAATGAAAATATCAATGTACCCATTCATTACCCATGGAAGTGCCCAATTCCTGGACTGTTTTGCTACTCTCTTCTCCAAATTACCTAGTCTGCTGACCTATAATTCCATAAATTCATTTTTCTTGTTTATATATTGGAATCTTATAATATATAATTTTTTTTTTCTGTAGCAATTGCTGGTTTATTCCTTTATTATATAGTATTTTATTGTATGACAATACCACAAATTATTTCTTCATTTAATGGCCTGTGGACATTTAGATTGTTAATAATTTTTCAACCATTGATACTAATGCTATTATAAAGATTTTTGAATATATCTTTTAGTTTACATATTTATGCATTTCTGTTGCATATAAACCTAGAAGTGGATTTGATGGGAAAGTGCATGTATGATTTCTTTGTTGCAGTTGAATTATTTAGAAATGTATTGCTTAATTTTCCAAATTTAGAGATTTTTTTTGTTATCTTTTAAAAAATGATTTCTAACAATTTTAGTCTGGCAAGACAATATACTTGTTATTATCTAAAAATTTAAGCATACTGAATCTTGGTGTATGCTACAGCATATATGGTCAATTTCATTAATAAATTTATATGGTCTTGAAAAATGTGTTTTTCCATTGTTTTATATTTGGGAAAAAGAGTAGTGAGAGTGTCTAAGAATGGCGTACTTCTATGTAGTTTGTGGAATATATATATATATATATAATATAGAATGTATAATAATATATAAATAATATATATTATCTGTATATGGAAATGTATTTATATATTTACATATAAGTATATATTATCTGTCTATATAGAATATTCTATATAGATAGATAATGTATATAATTTATCTATACATAAACATAGTAGGTGGTAGGTGTTACTAAAGAATAATTTGTCTTGTTTTGAAAGATTAACCTATTTATTATTCAGAAATATTTCTCCTTATTTTTAGTAGTACTTCTCATCTATATCTGATATTAGTAAAACTATAACGTCTTTCTACAGTTGTTGTTGAAATAAATATTTTCCTATCTCTGTACTTAACAATCTTGTACACTACTAATTCGGCATGTCTTTTATTTGTTTATTTATTTTACCCATATAACCTTTATTCAGCAGTGCAGTTTATCTTCTATAATTCTGCAGGACTGTGCCAAAAATGTTGCCTTCAAAAACAAGCATCTGCCTTCCTTGACCTCTATGGTGTGAGTAGCACTGATCCCCAGGCATGAATTATTTCTGGGTTAATTCAAATTGTAACTAATACCCAGCCTTGTGAACTATTTCTGTAAAAATGTTTTTGGTGGGTAAAAATATCCTTACTCTTTGCTTTGTTTTATTCTCTTGGCAAAACCAAAAATTTAATTCAGGTATAAAAAGGGAATAGCATTGCAATTGATTTGATAAAAAGAAAATCTTCGCCCTCTAAAATAATTTTAATAAAGTGTTTTGGGGTCAATTTAGAATTTCAACTGAAATTAATAATACTCTCAAACACCACAATTCTATTTGCAAACTTACTTTTCCAAGGCAGCAAGCCTTTTCCCCTATTCCCTCCCTTTTCTTTCCTTTTATGTATCTCTGCCCTGCATCATTCTAAAAATTAGTTCAGATTCCCTGATAGTTGTCTGTGTAATTGCCTGTAACTATGGCACAGATATAACAGAAATAGCCTGTATGTGTTAAATCACATGACTGTTTTCTTCCCCTGGTATATACTTGGTCCACTCACCAGCCTCGCTTCTTCTAACTCCATCCTGGTCCCAGGGAAAGCACTTAATTCTTAAATTTTCAAAGCCATGAAAAAACAGATATAATGGCAAATCACACTAACTTTATTTCCCCATAAAGGAAATAAATACCTGTGCACCTCTGAAATTTGAAACCCTTGGGGGACCTAAGGAATGTAAGGTTTGGAGTTACAAGAGTAAAAGAAAAAAAGAGATAAGGATGAAGTTGAGGTGAGTGAGAAGAAAGTGGATGTGACTATAAGAGGACAACTGGAGGAATCTTAGTGGTGATGGAAATGCCCTATATCTTGACTATATCAATTTCAATTTCCTGGTTGTGATAATATACTATCTTTTAGAAAATGCTGCCACCATCAGGGGAAACTGGGTAAATAGTACATGGGATCGTTCTGTTTTATTTCTTACAATTGCATGTGAATTTGCAATCGTCTCAAAATAAAAAACAATTAATTTTAAAAGTATTGATAAAAACATAAAAATTGAATGTAGAGGAAATAATATCTTAAACAAACTCTCAAGTAATTAGATAGGTCACAGATAATTTTTAAAAAGACAAGAGCTAATCATGAAATGCTTTCTAGTGAAGTCATTTAAGTACAAAATCAGATTTGCTGATCTTAAGTCCTATTCCTTTGTTCTTGACAGCATTGGTGACCAAGGTTTTTTTTTTTTCCTGTCCACCCAGTAAGAATTCTTGTTGAAGACAGATTCACAAGGTCTTCAAAGAACATAAAATTCTGAAATCTTCATTTTATATTTTGGAGAGAGCTTTGTTATGATCAGGAATATTGAGCCAATTTTAGTAAAATTAGGACTTACTACCAATAAAGTTGACTATACACAGATGAGTGAGAGACACTCCAACCAACATCACTGACATGTTGGAATGCCAAAGAAGTTGACAGGAAAATTATCCTAGGGCTTAAAAGGACTTTGATATGTTGAGATCTGGTCATTGTCTTTTGCTTTCAAGGACCTTGTAGTATAATTTGGTATCAAGTAGCGTGAGTCATTCTACTTTGTTCTTCTTTCTCGAGATTTCTCAAAACAGCGTGGTACTGGTATAAAAAACAGACATATAGATCAATGGAATGGAATAGAGAGCCCAGAAATATATCTACATCTTTATGGTCAATTAATTTTCAACAAAGGAAGCAAGAACTCATAATAGGAAAAAGACAGTCTATTCGATAAATGGTGTTGGAAAAACTGGACAAACGTGCAAAAAAAGAAACTAGGCCACCAACTTATACCATACATAAGGATAAACTCAAAATGGATTAAAGACTTAACTGTAAGTCTTAAATGTAAGACTCAAAACAATAAAAATCCTAGAAAAAAAACATAAGCAGTAAAATCTTGAACATTTCTTGGAGCAAAATTTTTTCTGCTATGTCTTTCCGGGAAAGGAAACAAAAGAGAAAAAAATAAACAGATGGGACGACATTGAACTAAAAAGTTTTTCTTCTGCAAAGGAAATCATCGACAAAATGAAGACAACCCACTGTAATGGGAGAATGTATGCACCAATGACATATCTGATAAGGGGTTGATATCTCAGGTGACAAAAAAAGAGAATGCATGAGCATGAGTCAGCTTACCCCTAAATCTTGTGCTGTTAATATCTCAGGAAATTGTGCTGTAAACATTTTTCATGTTTTTTTTCTGCTTTTGCTGCTGCTTATTATTAAATACATACAATAAGTCACTATGAGTCCTAAGGTTAGTGATAGCAGCAAAGTGAAAAGGAAAGTTGTGAAAACAATGATAGAGCTTAAAAAACAAAATAATTGCTAAGCATGATAGAGGTATTTGCCTGTCTGATCTGGTTACTGAGTATGGCATGGTGAAATCAATGATTAGCACAATTTTAAAACATAAAGAGACCATCGAGATTGCTGATGTTGCTAAGGGCATGAAAATGCTCGTAAAACAATCATCACAGGCAACTGTAGAGGTAGGAAAATTGTTAATTTGGATAAATGAAAAATAGCTAGTAAAAATACAGAGCATTTCAGAGGCAACAATATGTGAAAAAGTAAAGGCACTGCATGCTGACCCCCTGAAAGAAACCCCTGGAACAAATATTGAAAATGGCTCATTTAAGGCTACTAGGGTCTGGTTCGATAAATTTAAAAGAAGTGGCATTCACAGTGCAGTGAGGCATGGGGAGGCTTCTGGTTCTAACAGTGTGGCTGCTGATAATTTTGTGACAGAATTTCAAGAAAATGTAGAGGCTGAAGGATTTGTTTCTCAACAAGTGTTCAGTTGTGATGAGACAGGCCTCTTTTAGAAGAAAACACCAAAGAGGACCTAATGATGTAGGAGAAGAAGTCATTGACAGGACACTAGCCAGTAAAGGACAGGCTGACATTATTGTGCGGAAATGCAAGTGGGGACTTTAAATTGAAGCCTCTAATCATCTACCATTCTGAAAACCCACAAGTTTTCAAGAAAAATAATGTCATGAGAAACTAATTGAATGTGATGTGGAGGGCTAATAGCAAAGCTTGGGTAACCAGGCAATCTTTAATTGAGTGGATTCATGAAGCGTTTGCCCCAGGTGTGAAGAAATACCTCCGTGAATACCTTCTTGTAATGGACGATGCTCCTGCCCACCCTCCAGGCTTGGAGGCCAAGTTGGTGGAGGAGTGCAGCCTCATCACTGTAAGGTGTTTGCCACATAACACAACTCTTCTCATCCAGCCCATCGACAAGCAGGTCATTTCTAATTTTAAAGAGCTCTACACAAACGCGCTGTTTCTTAGGTGTTTGGAGGTGACCTCTGAAACTAATTTAACTCTCAGAGAGTTCTGGAAGGAACGCTTTATGATCCTCACTTGCTCGAGGCTCATAGACAAAGCATGGGGGAAATGCCTTCCAGGACCACGCAACCAGCCTGGAATAAATTGTGGCCTGAGTCTGTTGCCGAAAGAGACTTTGAGAGCTTTAAGGATGAGCCTCTGTCTGTTGCGGAAGATACTGTGTCTCTGGGGAAACCTACGGGCTTGGAGGTAGATGATGATGATGTGGACTAGTTGGTGAGGACCACAGCACTGAGATAAGCACCGAGGGGCTCCTCAAGGAGCAGCACAGATGGCAGCGGAGGAGCGCTCTTCAGTGGAGGGGAGGGAAGGGAGGATGTTCCTATTCACTAATCAAGGAAATGCTTGGGAAATGGGGAGAAGTGCAAAGTGTTGTTGAGAAATACCATTTTGACGAAGAAGTAGTAAACCATTTGATAAACTTGTTCAATGACAATGCAGTGCTTCATTTCGGTCAAGTGTTAAAACACAGGCAAAAACAAACATAACTGAATAGGTTTTCAGTGAAACAGAGGCCCAGTGAGACTGAATCAAGTTCCAGTGGAGCAAAGAGACAAAAGAGAAAAAATACCCCAGAAAAACAGCGACTCAATTGTGTCTCCCCTTTCAAACAATAACATCACTCCATCCCTCATCTCCATGTTCAGGCATCAGTAGCTTTCAACATTAAAGGTAAGTTCTAGTGTGTACATAAAATTTCATTTTTTACTGTATATTTAATTTCCTTTTTATTAAATTTTTATTTACATTTTCATGTCCTTTTGTTTTCAAAGTGTTTATTTATAAATTAAACAATGCACTAGACATGTGCTGTATATACGAAAGGTTAAAGCAGGGAGTCATTGGGGGCCTGAAACAAATTAATTCAATTTACACTATTTCTAATGGAAAAAAATGATTCAGTTTTTGAGCAAACTGCTTCTCAAGCAGCCTTCCAGAGCAAATTAAGTTTGAGAACTGAGGTTCCACTGTATGTGGAATCTAATGAACAAAATAAACTAACAAACAAAATAGAAACAGACTCATAGATACAGAGAACAGACTGACAGCTGTCAGAGGTGAGGAGTGTTGAGGCTTGGTGAAAAAGCTGATGGGATTGACCAACCGCTCCCCACCCCAAACTAAAAACTTATAGACACAGAATAGAGTACAGTGATTACCAGAGGGGAAAAGGGCAGGGGGAGATTGAAGAGGGTAAAGGGGAGATACAAGGTCATGGAGGGAGGCTTGACTTTGGATGAACAGAGAATACAATATAAAGATGATGTATTATAAAATTGTACTTGAAAACTTTTTAATTTTATTAACCAGTGTCACCCCAATAAATTCAATAAAAATTTAAAAAAGACTGATGATAATGAGTATTTACAATGAGGTGGAGGCTTGGAACCCTCAAATATATTTGATAAGAGTATAAAATGGTACAATCTCTTTGATCATCACTTTGGAAGTTTGTCATAAAATTATCATGTGACCCAGAATCCACTTGTACATATCTACCCCAAAATGAATGAAAGCAGATGTTCACACAAAAATATAATGCAGTATTCATAATAGCTCAATGTGGAAGCAATTAAAATTCTCCTGAACTGATAGACTAATAAAGAAAATGTGCTATTTTCATACAATTAAATATTATTTAGCAGTGCAAAGCTATAACAGGGAAGAAACTAAAAAACATTATGCTACATGAAAGAAGCCAGTTACAAAAGCCGCATATTGTATGATTCTGTTTATATGAAATGTCCAGAAGAACTCATCTATAGAGACAGAAAGTTGATTAATGGTTGCCTGAGTGGGGGATGGACAGGTGGAGGGGGTGAGAAGTGACTTCTAAGGCATATGACATTTCCATTTAGGACAAAAATGTCATAAATTTATACTATGGTGATGGTCTCAGCTCTCTAAATAAACTACATGTATTTGAATTTTATACTTTAAATAGATGAATTTTATGGCATATAAATTATATAGTATTATCAAATCTGTTAAAATAACAATAAGAAGATCAATCTTTGAGCACAAAGATTTATAATTTCAGAAATTTTACATAATGAATTGAAATAATTTGTGACATTTCTTCTAGTTCATCATTGTTTCCTTCTGTGGTTCTAGCATATATTTTTAAATGTGTTATTTTTATAATTACCTACATAACTAGAAAATTTTTATGCTAGTAACCTATTAAATCAATGGTGTTAAAATCTAACTCTGAAATAATGTCTGATTGAAAATAAAAGTGGATTTAAGATGGCTTAATTCATGTCAATAATGTCAAAATTAGCCTCTTAAAATGGGATGGAACTCATTTCACCATTGACAAAAGAACCTACCTATAAATATAATCTATTAAAAAATATGTGATACTTACGAAGGGTCATTAATGACTGTCTTCAATGCATTAAGCAAATCTGCACTAGACATTGTGTTGAAGTCCAGTCCGACAGCTGCTCCCTTGGTCTTCATGTAAGCGATATTATGAGGTTGATCCACGAACAAAGGGATGCCCACCATTGGAATCCCGTGGTAGATAGCCTCATAGATTCCATTGGTTCCACCATGAGTTATAAAAGCTTTGGTTTTTGCATGACCTAGGGTTGGGTGAATTCAGTAAATTAGTAATTATAAGTATTGGAAATAAAATGAAAGTTGGGCAAGAAAAGTACTGACAGAGGCTGTGTATCCTAGATGACAGGTTAATATACATATGAAATGGCACTAAAATGTATTTTAGATCTCAGAGCAAGAAGCACTTTAGTTGCTGAAGAGGTAAATGGGTATTGGTGTGGCGTCGTGACTGGAAAAATGAATTCAAGATTGCTGGATGGACAAATGGAAAGAGAATGTTCTGGGTAGAAAAAAATTGCATGTAGAAAGAAAGAAAGAAAGAAAGAAAGAAAGAAAGAAAGAAAGAAAGAAAGAAAGAAAGAGAGAAAGAGAGAAAGAGAGAAAGAGAGAAAGAGAGAAAGAGAGAAAGAGAGAAAGAGAGAAAGAGAGAAAGAGAGAAAGAGAGAAAGAGAGAGAGAGAGAGAGAAAGAGAGAGAGAAAGAGAGAGAGAAAGAGAGAGAGAAAGAAAGAGAGAAAGAAAGAGAGAAAGAAAGAGACAAAGAGACAAAGAAAGAGACAAAGAAAGAGACAAAGAAAGAAAGAAAGAAAAGAAGGTGGCATGTTAGAACAAATTCTCTTAAAGAAATAGTGAAGTCAGATAGTATTACATGTAGGGTGTCGAGGCAGCAGGAAATGTGACTGGGGTGACTCTAGCGTTGAAGAGAGAAGAGACCACACTTTATCATGAAGTGTGTTCTAGCTTCATGAAAAAGATTATGAATGTTTCTCTACAGAAAATGGAGAGTCACCGATAATAAAAGAGGTGATTTTATTTTTTAATGGCAATGAATTCCCATGCAGAAGGGGAAAGAACAGAAATGAGAAGGGAGAACTAGGAGGCAGAGTGATGATCCAGGTAGTTATTGAAAAATTCTTCATGAGAAGTAATTAAACCTGAAATAAAGATATTTGGTCCTACATATAAGGAAGGAGATTGTGTATAATAAAATACTAACATTTATATCTTATCCTTTCCCCCAGGGCTGGAAAACAAATAAAAAGAAATTAAGTTTTATTTTTGAATTTTTCAATAATAAATGTTCAACACATTTGTTTGTTTTTGAACTACTATCACTTTGTTTGGAGTTACTGCCATTTTTACTATTTGTTTTCCAGAGCCTCACCTAGTAGGTCATTTTGGGGGATCCACTTATAGAGCCGTGTATTTGGCCCTAACGTATCTGGTTTCTTGCCATCATATCTCCATATAACCTGTTAGGGTGAAGAAAACATTCCATGAACTGAACTGAGGCTATAGCACATTCAAATTGTAAAGAAATTAAGAGATAATCTAGTTAACCCCTTCACAGGCAGATAAGTAATAAAGGCAAGAGATACTAAAAATAAGAGCTATTGTAACACTGGTATAATTGAAATATCTACATTTTCTGTACTTATTTTTATATTCAAACAAACATGAATGCAATCATGATATTGAACACATACAAGTATACAAATAATATTATCAATCATGAATTGAAATATTTAATAAATTTTTGCATCTATTCATTATAATTGTAGTGCAAAAAGGTAGGCAATTACTACACATTTATTTATTTATTATTATTGATCTCATTTTAAAATGTAATCTTAGGCTAATTTTTTAAGTGTTACAGAAGGGAGTTTTCTTATATCCACTTATTTCATAAGTTATTTTATTAGAATTTTATGTCTTTTGATTTACAGAATGCTAATCTATGCAATCAACTACTTGTAAGAAATTAATAATTTTGCTTATTAATAATTTGTAGTGATATAATTTCTGTTCAGTGAGTATATTTAATTTCTTTAGGTTACTAATTATTAGGTGCTGCTTCTAAGAAAAATTTAAAGAGGTAATTTTTTCCTCTATGAACCAAAGATTTATTACTCTTTCTAGGTTCAGAAATCTCTTAAATGTAGAAAAGAAGAGCCTGTTGGTATTTCATAAATAACAGTATAGCTGTTGAGAAAATCCAAAATTTTGATGATGCTAAAGTTTTTTTCAATTAACTGTTAACACTTCAATGATACACTACAAAGCATGGACAACAATGATTACTATGGGACCTGGAGCCAAGCAATTTTCATGCCCAGGACCAAAACAGATTCTGATTTTGGAATTTCCGAGCAATTTTCATAAACTGGATTGTAATTTACAAATGCTTAACATTTATTTGCTATATGAATGTTAACGTAGCATCAGATTCTCAGTAAAAAAAAAGCATACGTTATAAGCAGAAATTACATCAATTAGGAAATTAAAAAGCAGTTCACTAATACCCAAAGACTGCACACCTATTCTATATATTGGAAAATAATTTACTACTCTGTTTTACAGAGAAGGGTGCATCTGAAACTTTCCTGTAATGGGCTTGCTTCTAGTTGATTCCTTATTATATTCCCTACTTCTTCCTCAAACAGGAAGGGTTATTATTCTGATTGTTTAGAAGCAGAGATTTTGGGGAGCCACATTTTATAAAGTTCAGGGTCACCTTAAGGGGTGGACCCATCTCCCCCCTTTCCAATTTATCTTCCTCCAATTTTAAAGAACCTAGTTTACCAGGGCATGCCAGTTTTTCTTTCTCTTAATCACTGTGGCTGGCTGAGGTACCTGGACACAGCTTAGGGAATCCTGGCTATTCTTTCTCTGGATAACACCCTGAAAGGCACACTGAATAGGCCTATTTCAAAAACGAGGGGAAGAGTGGCTTGGATTACTTAGCAGGCCTAAAGTACATGCTATTATCAGTTCTTGCTTAACATTACTGTTAGAATTTAACTCCTTTCTGAGAACATCTGTAGTGTGTACAGTGCCTTCAGGAATTCTTCAATGAAAAGAAGCAAATGACAGGGCAGAGTTGGGTGACTTTGGTACCTACCTGCAGTACCATTATAATACCAAACTTTATATTGTACCTCTTAAATACATTTCATTCTGATCACAATGTTAATGCCAAAGTTACTTTTAAATATACCAGTTGTACTACTATTTTAGCACCTGCTGTATATATCTTGGTCTGAATTCATAGCTGAGATAAATGGGAGCTATCATAATGGCTTACATGTCACACAAGAAATTTACTTAAATAGACCTTTCACAGAGTTGTCCACTATTACTGTACTTAGTCTAACCTTTTGTGGAATCTGGGCAAGGGCTGATGCAATCACATTGGTTCTTTCTTCTGAGATGTTTCTGACAACTGACCCCAGAGTAAACACGATGATACCATTTTTTCCAGAGCTCTGGGCAAACTCTTCCATTTCCTGTAAAGAAAAATTTCGCTCCATCGTAAAAGAGCAACGCATAGTAAATGCTATTGAAAAGAATGCTTTAAACGACCAATGAGAGAAATCAAGAATTATCGGGAATTATGAGCACTTCCGTTTTTAAAAAATTGTGGTAAAATACACGTAACATAAAATTTACTAACTTAACAGTTCTTAAGTGTAATATGTATATTCACATTGTTGTGCAACCAATCTACAGAACATTTTCAACTTGCAAAACTGGAACTGTACTCAGAGGCGGATTTAATGGCGGGCACACCGGGCGTGCACCCTGGGCCCCAACTTCTGAAGGGCCCCGAAAAACCCCAACTTTACATTTTTTTCTAAGGACACCAAGTTTGGTTTAATATGTGCAACTTTAATTATGTTTAAGTTTAAAATGGGCGGTAAAACCTGATAGTATTTTTAAATATTTTCTTCTGTGTCCGGGGTCTCAACCGACCTTAATCTGCCTCTGGGTCCAGGGCATGTGCCTGGTGCGCCAGTCATTAAATCCACCTCTAACTGTACTCGTTATGCAATAATAATTCCCCCTTCACCAATTCCTGGCAACCATGATTACACTTTCTGTTTCACTTAACATGGTGTCCTTAGGTTTCATCCATGTTGTAGCATGTGTTAGAATTTCCTTCAATTTTAAGGTTGAGTAAAATTCCATCTTATGTAAATACCATATTTTGTTTATTGATTTTTCTGTTGATACACGCTTGGGTTGCTCCCACTTTTGACTGTTGTGAATAGTGTTGTTATGAATTTGGGTGTGCAAATATTTTATTGATGTGTTGTGATTTTAATACTTTTGGATATATATCAAGAGGTGGAAATGCCAAACATATGGTAATCCTATTATCATTTTGAGGGGAGAATCTCCATTCTGTTTTCAGTGGTTGCTTTTTTTTTTCCTAACAAACTGAATTCTTCCATTCCTGTGGAAGGATGCATATTATATGAGATTGATTTCCTTTATCACGTATATTTTTGCAAGTGTGTATGCACATATAAACAAGAAATGATATAGAGCCAGTTCACAGTAGTGAGGATGAAATACTGTTAGACAATATTATATAAGACTCTTAAGTGGCAGGGGAAGTGACTGAAAACAGGGAGAGAGCTGAGAAAGTGGTATTGTTCCCTCCCAGACCCCTCCCCCATATAAAGCTCCATAGCACAGTGAAGTAGATTGCCCTGCCTTGGTGAATACCTAAGTCTCTGCCCCTTACAATGTAACAGGTGTGCCGAGACAAAGAAATATGGCCCAAATGAAAGAACAGATAAAAACTCCAGAAAAAGAACTTAGCAACGAGGAGATAGCCAACCTATCAGATGCAGAGTTCAAAACACTAGTAATCAGGATGCTCACAGAAGTGATTGAATATGGACACAAAATAAAAGAAGAAGTGAAGGTTATACAAAGTGAAATAAAGAAAAATATACAGGGAACCAAAAGTGAAGGGAAGAAAACCAGGACTCAAATCAACTATTTGGAACAAAAGGAAGAAGAAAACATTCAACTGGAACAAAATAAAGAGACAAGAATTCAAAAAAATCAGGAAAGGCCTAGGAACCTCTAGGACAATTTTAAATGTTCCAACATCTGAATCATAGAGGTGCCAGAAGGAGAAGAGGAAGAAAAAGAAATTGAAAACTTATTTGAAAAAATAATGAAAGAAAGATTCACTAATCTGATGAAGAAAATAGACGTGTAATTCCAGGAAGCTCAGAGAGACCCAAAGAAATTGGACCCAAGGAGCAATATACCAAGACACATGATAATTAAATTACCCAAGGTTAAAGATAAGGAGGGAATCTTAAAAGCAGCAAGAGAAAAGCAGAGAGTTACCTCCAAAGGAGTTCCCATAAGACTATCAGTTTATTTCTCAAAAGAAACCTTACAGGCAAGAAGGGGCTGGAGAGAAGTATTCAAAGTCATGAAAGGCAAGGACCTACATCCAAGATCATCCAGCAAAGCTATCATTTAGAATGGAAGGGTAGATAAAGTGCTTTCCAGATAACGTAAAGTTAAAGGAGTTCATCATCACCAAGCTCTTAGTATGTGAAATGTTAAAGGGACTTACCTAAGAAAAAGAAGAAGATTAAAACTATGAACAGTAAAATGACAACAAACTCACAACTATCAACAACTGAACCTAAAAAACAAAAACAAAAACAAACTAAGCAAATGGCTAGAACAGGAACAGAATCACAGAAATGAGGATCACATGGAGGGTTATCAGCGGGGAGAAGGAGAAGGGAGAATGGGGAAAAAGGTACAGGGAATAAGAAGCATAAATGGTAGGTACAAAATAGACAGGGGGATGTTAAGAATAGTATAGGAAATGGAGAGGCCAAAGAACTTATATGTGTGACCTATGGACATGAACTAAGAGGAGGAATGCTGATGGGAGGAGGGGTGTTGGGTAGAGGGTAATAAAGGGGAGAAAAAAATGGGACCACTGTAATAGCATGACCAAATATACTTAATACAACCAAAAAAGATTTTTCATTTATAATGTTGTTAATTACTAAAATAGATTCTTGGAAAGAGGCCACACAGCAGTTCTGAATTTACCTTTAATTTTTTATCATTATAGTTCTATTAAATCAGTTGTGTTTATTTCAGGCAGGTCTTCTGTGAATTATTTTAGTTTAGTCATTAATGTCTTATTTCCCTAAAAATTATGACTGAAATCACTATGTATCTTTTCTCTCACTTTGGTAATACTTTAATATTTGTCAGAATTTTCCAAATACGTCCTCTAAGCTAGTTCTTAATGGCTGGAGGTTAAGTAAGTTGATATTCAGGAGTCTGGTATAAATGTTTGCAATTTCTTTGAAATAGTCCTAAGAGTCCTCCTATACATAATTCATAATTATATATTTATGGTTACATATTTGATCAACCATATTTCTGGGTTTCTTAACATATGATGCCATTTACCCTGAAATCATACTGTAAAATTAATGTTCCATTAGAAGTGTGTGTAACTAGTTCTGAGGGACTCCCCTTATCACCAAGCTGAGTCCCCTACAGAGCACATTAATTACAGTGAGAGGGGTACACCAGAGCTGAAACCCTTTTGAGTGGCTCACTTTCACCTATGTAAGTCTCTGTTAAAGTAAGGCTTTACTGAAATTGTTTGAAAATAATTTTGATTTGTTATCCCTAATTATTGCCTGTATTTATAATTTTATTACTTTCAAAACTCATATAAATTCCTCATTGTTCAATAGCTCTTCTCTTTTTTTAAAAAAATGATTTTGTTTATTTTATTTTTAGACAGGGGAAGGGAGGGAAAAAGAGAGGGAGAGAAACATCAATGTGTGGTTGCCTCTTGCATGCCCCCCACTGGGACCTGGCCTGCACCTCAGGCACGTGCTCTGACTGGGGAATCCAACCCACAACCTTTGGTTCGCAGGCCGATGCTGAATCCACTGAGCTACACCAGCTGGGGCTCAATGTACTCTTCTAAAAAATTGAAATGTAGATGAGCCAAATGTTTTCTGAGTATTTTGTTAAATCTCCATACTCATCTTTTTTTGCCCCTTTTGTTTTAAATTTATTATTTTTTCTCTCTTTAAAAATAATGACTAAAACCTTCCAAAATAAAAATATACTTTCCACTTCTATTCATTGTCATCAAGTATTTTTTGAAACTGTGCTTTTACATAAAAAAGAAAAAAAGGATAAAATTTTTTAAACATTGTCCATGTGGACTATATAATGCTTGGGGCATTCTTTAAAATTATACTTTTACCATGATGATGTTAGTTTCAATATGAAGGTCACTGAGCTTTCCTATGACTCAGATGGTGCATCTAGCTAAGCTGTGGAATTCCAGTGACCTGTAGCAACATGTAAAGTCACTTTTGTTTAATGTTTTGTCTCATTAGGTGACTGTCATTGGCTTTCTTAATTCATGCTATACAAGATATTTCCCTATAGTACTGTAATAATGCAGCCTCTCTTTACAGAATCACTGACTTGGACTGGTCGTTCTCATTCTGTGACAAGTTTTGCAATTGTTGACTTAGATTCAGGTCTTGTTTTGCAACAATAATAGTAACTACTAGTACTAGTTATTATGATTATACTGCTATCAGTCTTCCTGTGCTCCTCCTTTTTTCCAAGTACTACTGACATTCTCTTTCCCTTAATGTGAAGGGTAAAAGCTTTAAAGAATAGGATTAGACTGGTTCCAGTCCAAGGTGGTAATACAGGAGCCTCTTGAACTTACCTCCTCTCATGTAAACGCCAAATCTGCAGCTACACAGAGAGCAGCTGCCTTTGAGAGAATTTCAGAAACTAACAAAATGACCCCTACACATTGGACAAACATGAAAATATATCACTGTTAGTATACATATCTCCCTAAAGTCAGGGGAAGCCTGCAGGCATGACCTACAGCCTCTCACTTTAGCTCACCCCTAATTACAAATATCTCCCTGAAAGGAGCTCGTACACATATCTGGCAGTCCACTTTTGCCCCTGCCATTTAAGGGATGGATGTCTGTATCAACAGGCTTTCATAGCCAATGAGGCTTGTATTCATGAGTCCCACAGGACTGTAGCAAACAAAGAAAAAGTTATTAATTGTGCAGTAGCACCCTCAGAGGCTACTTGTGCAGAAGGAGCAGGCAAAACAATTAGCAGTTTCTCCCTGGAAGTAACCTAACTACATACTTTCCTGGTTGCTGCCTGAGGGTCCAGCTTCTAGTCAGTTTACATCTAGGTGATGGTGGCAGTTATCCTTTTTGGGGTATTAACAGGTCTTGGTACACCTTCAATGACTGGGAGACACTAAGAATAAAGAAGGTAGATTGGGCAATCATAGAGGTTTGAGACACAACCAAGAGCTCTGGCTGGGCTGTTGGATAAGGTTCATCTCCCACATGACACCATTATGCCAAGACTGGGAGAGGTGGTCCTTTGATCTAATGTGCAAGAATCAGCCCTCAGAGAGCCAAGAAAAAAAGGGAAACAGAGGCATATGTTATGTTTGAAACTGAAGAATGAGAGAAACCTTCAGAAACATACTTTAATGAAATAGGGATAACTGACTTACCTGATAAGGAGTTCAAAATAATAGTCATAAAGATGTTAATCAAAGTCAGGAAAATAATGCATGAATAAAATGGAAATTTCACAGAGTTAAGAAGTTTCAAACAGAAATCACAGAGCTGAAGAATATGTTAAATGCACTGAAAAATTCAATAGAGGGGTTTAAAGTTAAGTAGATTAGTTATAAAGGATCAGCAAACTTGAAGAAAGAGTAGTAGAATTCATCCAATCAGATGAGCCAAAGGAAAAAAAAATGATGAAGAGTGAAGGTAGCTTAAGGGGCTTATGGAATACTGTCAGTTGCAACAATATACACATTATAGAGTTCCCAGAAAGAGAAGAGAGAGGGAAAGAAAGGTTATTTAAAAAAGGATAAATGAAAACTTTTCTAAACTGGGGAAAGAAACAAGACATTCATTTCTAGAGAGCCCATAGGGTTCCAAATAAGAGGAATACAAAGAGACTTACACCAAGACACATTGTACTTGTCAAAAGTTAAAGACAGAGAGAATCTTAAAAGCAGCAAGAGAAAAACAACTTGTCATAGGGAACAACCATATGACTATCAGTGGATTTTTCAGCAGAAACTTTGCAGGCCAAGGGAATGAATGATGTGATGTATTCATAGTACTAAAAGAAAAGGTGGCCAACCTTTTATTCTACCCATTAAACTTACCCTTCAGAATTGAATGAGAGATAAAATGTTTTCAAACAAGCAAAAACTGAAGGGGTTTATCACCACTATGACCAGCCTCACACAGTGTTAAAAGAATTCTTCCAGCTGAAAAGAAAGGATGCAAATTAATAACAGGAAAACATAAGAAAGTACAACTTTACTAGTAAAATTAAATATGTAGCTAAATTAGAAATGCTCTAATGTAATGATGGGGATAAATTAATTATAGCTCTACTATTAAGGTTAAAAGAAAAAGTATTAAAAATGATTGTAATACAGTAAATTATCAATGGTACAATGGCAAAAGAAATGTAAGGTTTGGTAACAAAAACAAAATGTGTATGGAGGAGAGTAGAAATACAGAGCTTTATTATACCTTCAGAGTTAAGTTGTTTTTAGCTTAAAATAGACTTTTATAAATACAAATTTTTATGTAAGCCTCATGGTAACTACAAAGCAAGGACCTATAGTAGATACACAAAAAGATAAAGAGAAAAAAATCTAAACATATCACTATAAAAATTATCAAATCATAAAGGACAAGAGTAAGAGAATTAAGAAAAAAAGAAATTACAAAGCAGCAAGAAAACAGTTAAAATAACATTAGTAAAAACATACATAACAATTTCTTTAAATGTAAATGGCTATATCCTGCAATCCAAGAACATAGGTGATTGAGTACATCAAAATAACAGCAACGAGAGAAAAGCAGGACCCAAATATATGCCCCTAAAAGAGACTCACTTCTGTTTTAAGGATACATACAGACTGAAAGTGAAGTGATGGAAAAGGTATTTCATGAAAATGGAAATAAAGGAAGCAGGGGTAGCTATATATATACAAGCAAAATACTCATTAAACTAATAATAGCCACAACAGACAAAGTCAAATATAATGATAAAAAGATCAAACAAGAGAATATCACGTTTGTAAATATTTACACACTCAACTTAGTGGCACCTAAGTGAAAAGAAAACATTAACAATCTTGAAGAAAGATAGACAACAATACAATCTCGATACCCCACTTCCAACAATGGATAGAACATTGAAACAAAAAATCAATATGGAAACATTAGAATTAAACTACACTTTAGTGCAGAAGAACTTAACAGATATTTACAAAACATTCTATCCAACAATAGCAGAAATAACATTCTCCTTAAGCACACATGAAACATGATCCAAGATAAATCATTAATTAGTTACAAAGCAAGTCTTAATCAATTTAACAAGACTGAAATCATCCCAAGTATCTTTTCTGACCACAGTGGCGTGAGACTAGAAATCAACTGCAATGAGAAAACTGAAAAATTCCCTAAATATGTGTAGATCAAACAACATCCTGCTAAACAACCAATGTACCAAAGAAGAAGTCAAAGGGAAACAAAAATACCCTGATTCAAATGAAAATGCAAATACGACATACCAAAATTTATAGGATGCAGCGAAAGTAGTTCAAAGAGGAATGTTTACGGTGTAAATGTCTACAATAAGAAAAAAAGAAAGCTATATCAACAACCTAACTTACACTTCAAGAAACTAGAAAAAGAAGGACAAACTAAGTCAAAAGTTAGTAGGAAGGAAACAATGAAGATTAGAGCAGGAATAAATGAAATAGAAACTAAAATTGAAAAGATCAATGACTCTAAGAGCTGTGCTTTTAAAAAAGATAAATAAAACACAAAACTTTAGCTAGACTTACCAAGAAATAGCAGGACTAAAAAAAAAAGAAATTAGAAAGGCAAGCAGAAATATTTCAACTAATACTATAGAAATACAAGGAATAGGAGCCAAAGAGGCTACTCTTAACAATTATACACCAATGAACTTGGCAACCTAGAATAAACAGATAAATTATTAGAAATATATAACCTATCAAGGTTGAATAATAAAGAAACAGAAAACCTGAAGAGAGTAATTACTATTAAGATGATTGAGTTAATAATTAAATATCTCTCAACAAGGAAAAGTACAGAACCAGATGTCTTCATGGGTAAAGTCCATCAAATATTATAATAAGAATACTGATTCTTCTCAAATTCTCCCCAAAAATAAAAGAGGAAAGAACACTTCCAAACTAATTTTATGAGTCCAACAATACCCTGATACCAAAATCAGACAAGGACACCATAAGAAAATTACAGGCCAATATTTCTGTCGAACATATATGTGAAAAGCCTTGACAGAATGCTAGCAAACTGAATAAAATGATACATTAAAAAAAGCATACACTATGATTAAGTGGATTTTATTCCAGTGATGCAAGGATGGTTCAAAATCCATAAATCAATAAATGTGATACACTGAACTAATAGAATGAAAGATAAAAATCATATGATTATCTCAACAGATGTAGGAAAGACATCTGACAAAAATTCAGCACCCATTCACTATGAAAACTTTCAACAACAAAGATAGAGAGGGAAAGAACACAACAAAATAAAGGCTATCTATAACAAACCCATAGCTACATTACTCAATTATGAAAAGCTGAAAGCTTTTTTGGTAAGATCAGGAATAAGATAAGGATAACCACTCTTGTCACTTTTATTCACCATATTACCTGGTTCCCTTGTCAGAGCAATTAGGCAACAAAATAAAAAAAGAAAGTCATGCAAATTGGAAAGGAGAAAAGGAAAATGGTCTCTATTTACAATTAGTATCATAGCATATACATAAAACATTAAAGACTCCATTAAAAACTGTTAGAATTAATAAATAAAGTTCCAGGATTCAAAGTCAATATATAAAAATAAATTACATATTTATACACTAACAACAAATTATCAGAAAGAAAAAAATTCTATATTTGTTTGGGCTATGATTTTTTTTTTAATACAACACAAAAATCACAGAAAAGTGAAAAAAATCTCACACTAAAAGCTTCTGTACAACAAAGGAAACAAATAAAATTAAAAGGCAACTTAAACAATGAGAGAAAACATTTGGAAATCATATATCTGATAAGGGGCTAATATCCAAAATATGAAGAGAACTCACACATCTCAGTAGTAAAAATGCCACTCATTAAAAAATGGGCAGAAAATAAATGGTATGACCTCTGAAGACACATTTTCCAAAGAAAACATACGAACAGACAACAGGTACATGAAAAAGGGGTTCAGCATCACTAATTATCAGGGAAAAGCAAATCAAAACCACAAGAAATATCTTAACCTAACACCTGACAGACTGCTTATTATCGAAAGGGCAACAGATAATGAAATTGGCCAGAATTTGGGGAAAAGGGGATACATATAGTATTGGTAAAAATGTAAATTGGTACAACCACTATGAGAAAGAGTGTAGTTTCCTCAAAAAATTAAAAATAGGGACTTCTAGTCAAGATGGCAGTGTAAGAAGACATGGCTCGCCTCCTCCCACAACCACATCAAAATTACAACAAAAATATAGAACAACCATTACTCAGAACTGTCAGAAATTGAGTTGAATGGAAATCTCACAACTATGAATTAGAGAAACCACATCCATCCATATTGGTAGGAGGGGTGCAAATGCAGAATGGTCTGGTCCCACATCCACGTGTGGTGGATAAAAATTCGAGAGGGCTATATTGGGAGTGAGGAATCCTAGTCCAACACCAGGTCCCCAGTTCAGGATTCCAATGCCAAGAAGACAAGTCCCTACAACTTCTGGTCGCAAAATCCAGCAGGGATTGAGTCGGTGGAAGAAACTGATGGAACCCCAAGCAGTTCCTCTTAAAGAACCCACACACAGACTCACCTACTCAGACTCACTCCCTCTGAGCTCCAGCTGTAGGGTAGCAGCTTGAAAGCCACCAGTGGCATACAGGGAGAAATTGAACTGTCTGGCACCAGGTGAACAGAGGCCAGTGTCCCTTTTCTGAATCCTCCCCTCACAGAGCCAGCAAGTTGGTGCCATATCTGAGACTCTATCAACCTGGTTAACACTGTTTGATCTGCCTCGGAAATCTGCTGAGACTCTACCCCTCCTAACTCACAGGCCCACCCAAGTTGTTTTTCCATGTGAGTGGCAGGTCTTGGCTCATGCTTCGCAATGTCCTAAATCCTCTCCAACAAGCAACAACTGGCCTCAGTGAGCCCCAGGCCCTGGTACTAGCAGCAGCCAGCCTAGATTCACAGCCTGGTTTCCCCTGAGAATCTCTAAGCCCAGCACAAGTAGCAGCCATCTCAGATTGCATTTTAGCTCAGGTAGGGTGACCCAGGGCAAAACACAGGGGGAGGTTGACTTTGCCCTGCACCATCTGGGAAACCCCGGAGCCTGCGCACCCAGTGGGTAGCTACAGGCTACGCTGGAGAATCATCATCCTGCCCCTGCACAGATGGTCCTCCACAGAGGGTAGAGGGTAGTGGTCAGTGGTCATAGTCAGTCCTTGCAGCTGACTGGCCTGGGTAAATCCTTCCCATTAACCTGCCAAGAGTAATCAAGGCTCAGTGACAAGAGGAGGGTGTACTCAGCCTACATGAAGGACACACCTTGAGTACCCTGCTTGGGTGATAGGGGAGGCTGTGCCACTGGACCCTACAGGACACCTGCTACATTAGGTCATGCTACCAAGAAACAGAGTCATAGCAGTTCTACTTAATACATAGAAACAAACACAGGGAAGCTGCCAAAAGGAGCAGACAAAGAAACATGGCCCCAATGAAAAAACAGATAAAAACTCCAGAAAAACAACTAAACAAATGAAGATAAGCAATCTTTCACATGTAGAGTTCAAAACATTGGTTATAAGGATACTCAAAGCATTTAGTGAGGATCTTAACAGCATAAAAAAGATACAGTCAGAAATGAAGGATACACTAATTGTAATAAAGAATAATTTACAGGGAAACAACAGTAGGATGGATGAAACCGAGACTCAAATCAATGATTTGGAACATAAGGAAGCAAAAAACAACCAATCAGAACAACAAAAAGAAAAGAGAATTTAAAAAAATGAGGATAGTGTAAGCAACCTCTGGGACAGCCTCAAGCAGTCCAACATTTGCATCATAGAGGGGTCAGAAGGAGAAGAGAGACAGCAACAAACTGGGAATCTACTTGAAAAAATGATGAAAGAAAACTTCCCTAATTTGGTGAAGGAAATAGATATACAAGTCCAGGAAGCACAGAGAGTTGCAAACCAGAGGCATGCAAGAAGACCCACTCCAAGGCACATCATGATTAAAATGCCAAATGTTAAAAGATACAGAGAGAATCTTAAAAAACAGCAAGAGAAAAGAAGTTAGTTACCTACAAGGGAATCCCCATAAGACTGTCAGCTGATTTCTTAAAAGAAATAGGTTAGAAGGGATTGGCAAGAAATATTCAAAGTCATGAAAAGCAGAGACCTACAGCCAAGATTGCTGTACCCAACAAAACTATCATTTAGAATTGAAGGGCAGGTAAAGGGCTTCCCAGACAAGAAAAACTAAAGGAGTTCATCATCACCAAACTGTTATTATTTGAATGGTTTATATAAAGGGATTTATTTAGGAAAAAGATCAAAACTATGAATAATAAAGTGGTAATAAATACATATCTATTAACAAATCTAAAAGTCAAACTAAGCAAACAAGAAGAATAGAGACGGAGTCATGGATATGGAGAGCATTTTGATGGTTGCTAGATGGGAGGGAGCTTAAGAGCAGTGGGTGAAGAAATGAGGGGATTAAGAAGTACAAATAGGTAGTCACAGAATAGCCATGGGGATGTAAGGTACAGTGTAGGAAATGGAGTAGCCAAAGAACTCATACGCATGACCCATGGACATGAACAGTGGTAGGGGGGTTACCTGAGGGAGTGGGGGTCGCTGGGTAGAGGGGGCAAAGGGGGAAAATCAGGACAACTGTAATAGCATAATCAATATAATATAATTAAAAAAATTAAAAATAGAGCTACCATATGATCCAGCAATCCTCATTTTAGGTATACTATATTAAAAGAAAATTAAAACAGGATATTGAAAGATATCTGTAATTCATTGTTTATTGCAGTATTATTCACAGTTAGCAAGACATAGAATATTATTCAGCCATGAGAAAGAAATTGTGCTGTTGGTTACAATGTAAATGGATCATGAGGGCATTGTATTAAGCTAAATAAGCCAGACAAAGACAAATAGTGCATACTATCATATATGGAATTTAAAAAAAACAAACAAACTTCGAAAAAGAGTGGAAAAGTGGCTGCCAGAGGTTGGGGGTGGAGGAGATAGGGAGATGCTGGTCTAAGATTCTAAACTTTTATCTATCAGGTGAATAAGGCCTGAGGGTTTAATGTATAACCTGGTGAGTAGAGTTCATAACCCCGCATTGTATCATTGAAATTTGCTGAGGGTAGGGTTTATATGTTCTCTCACACAAAAAAAGAGATAAATATGTGAGGTGATGAATGTGTTAATTAACTACATGAGCACAATGCCTTCACAGTATATATGTATATCAAATCACTATGTATACTTTAAATATCTTATAATTATATATGTAAATTATACCTTATTAGACCTAAAAAAAAAGAATTAAATAGGTTAGATCAACTTTTACTGATTTTACCTCAAGCTTAGACCTTATGAAAGTTACTATATACAGCTAAACATTTTTAAGTCAAAATAGATATTGAATAAGATATTTGTTTTATGTTGTTGCCAATCAAATGGTAGACAAACAGGATGTCTTAAGAGAAAATAAAATAACTCAGTAAAGGATGCTTGTTTTGTAAATCTCTTAAAGATATGACAGCAATTAAAACAGATTAGTATTTTCTTTCATAAGGAATATCCTATATACTAACAATTCTTTTGCAATTTTGTACTATGGGCAATTTTCAGATACATTGGTGGAATTTATTTGGACTATTAAATATGCAGAAATTTTGGTCCATATTAATTATGCAATGTACATATCCTTTGTGCTCTTTTTGTCAGTCAGTTATGGTGTTGGGAACCACCTTCTCCCAGGCACCTTAACTGAGATTTTGCGCAGGCTTGATGTGTGGCAGAAAACACCTGCTTTAATAGTTTATGCAATCCCTTTTTATACATAGATGTTAAATCCTGGGACCTCAAATGGGGAACTTTTTAAATGCTGGAGTGACAGCAAAGAAATGTTGGGTTTTACTGCATATATTGTTGGAACACAAAATCAGATTGTTGAGGATTGTCTTCCTTCTAGTGAAGACCCTCAGAACAAAAGAAAACAAACAGAAATAAGTAACCCTAGGTAGGGGTTTGGCAGGCTTGCAGTGGAGTCCTGCAAATAAAATCAAAATGTGGTAAGATTGTTCTCTCACACGCAGAACATAAAACAAACAGAAGATAGAGAAAATGAGAGTATTTTAATGTAAATACTCTACTAGGAAATTTTCTGAAAGGTGCTTGAAATAACGTAGCCAAAGTGTCTGTGGTTTGATAATGCAATTATTTATATCAGTTTACCCAGATTCCCATATCTCCGTCAGTGTGATGTGACATTCTAAGCAAAGGACACAGAATCATTCCTACTGAAAGTATAAAGTACAACAAACCTTAGGTAAAGGTTTGGCAGGCTTGCAGTGGAGTCCACCAACAAATTCGAAATGTGGCAAGAGTGGGCGAGGAAATTCAAAATCCCAATAGGTTCGAATGAGCCACATTTCGGCCTTCCCCATTAACTCAGATATTGTTGTGGGTCTGCCTGAAGGGAAAAAAAACAAACAGAAGAGAGAGGAAATGAGAGTATTTTAATATAAATACTCCAGTAGAAAATTTTCTGAAAGGTGCTTGAAATAATGTAGCCAAAGTGTTTTAAAGTGTCTGTGGTTTGATAATACAATTATTTATACATTCATATATGTGGATATACTTGTATATATCCATATCTATTGACACAAATATAAAATTTCCATGTTTTATGTTTATGTTCATATATATAAGACAAATTACTAGAGACAGACTTTCATCTCTAATGTGACATCAGTACATTCACAATCATAAATAATTATTAAATGTAAATACTATAGAACTAAATGTTTTTTTAACTCTGTAAAGCTACAGAAGTAACAGAAGTAAAATGCAAATATTATTTGAGCTCCCTAGTCAATTAACCAATGAAACATGTTTCCCTACTCAGCTTAGTTTCTACAATTTAGCAAGCTACTCTCTTTATGCTAATTTAACAAGAACTGTGAGGTTTTTGAAATTATAGCTCAATTTCTCATACCTAGAATTGCATTTGGTTCATTATAGGAGCTTCATAATATTAATTTTTATTTAATAATAATATTTGCAAATAATGGAAAGTTTTCATAAGATATGGAAATAGATTTCCTCCTCCTTAATTTGGGCTCATTTTGTCTCTAATGGAGAGATATAATTTTTAAAAATAGAGACTAAAAACTCAATTGTTCACCCTGGAACAAGATTCTTCTCTTCAAAAACAAATGATTGGTAAGCAGTTAGTGAATGAATGTGTAATCATTAGAAGCCTTGAATTATATGTTCTTGAGCCTGGGAGAGAATCTCTCTCAATTAAAAAAAAAAATTTTAGGCACTAGGCAAAAAAGTTAATTTTAATTAAGATTAATTTAATTTTAAATTAATTTTAAGTTTTAAATAAGGAAACGGAGGAGAAATAAGTGGACAATTACTTCAATGCTCCATATACAGCTGTGCTAGAAATAAAGTAACTTAATCCACATTTCTGCTTTGATCAAGATATTTAGTGAAATTTCTAATGCCATTTTTTTAAAGATGAAAAAAGCATAGTAAAATGGATTTGTTTTAAATAGGTGCAACACAGAGAGTTTTTAGGGTAGTAAAACTACTCTTTATAATATATGTCAGAATAAGTTTGTCAAAACCCATGCAATATATTAATATAATACCATGTGTGAACTCCAACATAAACTGGACTCCCGACTCTGCATAATAATGATGTGTCAATATAAGTTCAACAACTGTAACAAATGTATCATTCTGGTGATATGTTGAAAATGAGGAAGTCTATGCATGTTTACGGACAGGGGTTATATAGGAAATCTTACTTAATATTGCAGAGAACTTAAAAGAGCTCTAATAATAAGTATAGGATGGCCAATATTTTGACACTCTAAGGAACAATAAAGGGAGAATAAAACATTCCTTCCCCAAATAAAAACTAAATTTTATTACAAACAAATAAGCAAAAAATGGATATGTAATTGCTTCTAGAACTTCCCAGTACTTCAGTTTGTGGTCTCTGATTTCAAGAGTGCCCTGCATTAATAATGGACCACAGGGTTAAAAATAACCTTATAACTTAAGCATTTCTATATTTGTGAGTATGAAAAATTATTATATGTTATTATTTAATCATTTCACTTAAAAGAGACAAATTCCTCTGATTTTATATTTATACAAACTTATTTCCAGTGGTACTAGCAAATTTAGGACTTTAAGGTACGAGATAAAACATAACTTACCTAATATTTCACTGTAAAACTCATCCCACTTCCTCTGATTATATGTTTGGAACCAAAAGTCAAAATAAAGCACATATATCACATTTTTTACCCGCTCCATGAACGTCATGTGATCACTTAATTCTGATAAGATAATAGGTACATAAGATGGAGGGAAAGGAAGGCCTCCGCTATACTTTTCAACCGTATAGCCAGGAAAGAAGCGGAGGCTGTACACAAGAGGTATTTGAAGTAGCTCAGCCAGCAGTTCTCCACAGGGTCCCACAGCATCTGCAAGAACGACATCGAACCTTGATTCCTGTAGTTTTGTCATAAGTTTCTTGTTCAAAACTGCATCCTTACAGAGCTTTTGAATAACATCAGTATAATCCAAAAAGATTTCTTGCATTAGTGAAAAATATTCCCAAAATGTATCTTTAGGTTTATATGTCCATTTAGAGATCAGCTGCATAAAAAGATTCTCAAAATCATCTTTTGTTAAAGATGTGGGAAAAATCTCAAATTTAATAGCAGATAGTTTATTGGGATCCACAAGAATGGAAGCTGTAGATGTCAGAACAATCACTTCATGACCTCTCTGGACAAGTTCATCCAGGATTGTCTTCATATTCATCCAATGGTTATATTCTGTGGGCCACACCAGCACCTTTCCGCAACCCCCAGGGCTGAACCGACAACTCAGCTGTAGCAGCAGCAGAACTGAAATCCACTTCATAGACATCCTGCTGGAGCACAATGCTGCTTTCCAAACTGGTGATCCCTCCTGTCATTGCTCATGTTTATCCAAGGCGAAATCAATCAGGAAGTTAAAATATAACTCCTGCACCTGAAAGTAAATATGTCCTAAAACAACATTTGGATGGATGTGGAAAAAGCTAATGTAGTGACCTTGTTGCAAAAAGGGGATTTATATCTTCTCTATGATTATAAGTGCTATGAATGACCTTGCATGTGCAAGCCTCCTGCCTCATTTCTACTTAAAGAAAAGGGGATAACCAGAAACATGGAGACATAAGAAAGGAAAACAAATCACAGGTATATGTAATGAATACAGCAAATCAGACATTTTAAAGGCAAGTACAAAGGTCAAAAGAAAAAAGTATGTAACCCAACTCAAAATACAATACTAGTTAGGGGATATACAATATTGAAAAATGCACCCCATTCACATTAAGGGGCAGTGGCAATGTACTAGGAATGGAAAAACTGGATGAAGAGTGGAGGGCAAGGCGATGGATGAATGGAAGTGTAATCATAATAATTAGAAATAGTAGCTCTTGTTATAAGGTTACAGAAGCAAGACTTCAACTCTCATCAATGATTCGTAAAACCTGCCCTTAATCTTTATTATACAAAGTACATTGTTCCTCCAAAATATGGAAATAACCCAAGTGTCCATAGGCGAATCAATACACAAAATCTGCTATAGACACAGACCAGAATATTCTTAACCTTAGAATATGAGGAATTCTAACACATTTTACAACATGTTTGAAATTTAAGGACATGGTACTAAGTGCAAAGGGCCAATAAAAAAAAGACAAGTACGGCATGATTTCAGATACATGCACTATCTAGGCTAGTCCAGTGCACAGACACAGAAATGGTTACGACAGTAACAGTCATAGTGTTTGGTATGCACGTGGAGCAGGCAAAATGTAGATGCATACTTAGGGGATCATGATGACATGTAAACATGTCATACCAATCTCGCCGTAGGTAGTAGATTCCACATGAAGATACACACAACATGTGTTTATATTTAT